>NJDC01006473.1:33248-83632 GCA_002245475.1 Calephelis virginiensis | reverse complement strand
GATAATACAGTAGATAAAAATATTGAAAAGTTATGTAGACAAATGATAGGATGTCTAATGTATGCTGTGTCTGGCACTAGACCTGATTTATGTTTTACTGTGTCTTTGTTCAGTAGATATCAAAAATATGCAAACAATATGTTATTGAGTGCCTTGAAAAGAGTATTGCGCTATGTCAAGCATACTCTAGATTATAAGTTAGTTTATAAATGTAATAATAATATATTGGAGGGGTACTGTGATGCAGACTGGGGAGGTGATCTTACTGACAGAGGGTCAACTACAGGTTATCTGTTTAAATTTTCTGATTGTTTAATCTCCTGGTGTTCAAAGAAACAGGTGTCTGTAAGTTTATCTTCTACAGAGTCGGAATATGTTGCTCTTAGCATGGCTGCCAGTGAAGCCTGCTGGCTTGTTAATTTGTTAAATGATTTTAACATAAAGAATGTGTGTCCAGTGCCTATTTATTGTGATAATCAGTCAGCTATATCAGTTGCCTGCACTGACTCTGTCAAACGCTTAAAACATGTTGATATTCGTTATCACTTTATAAAGGAGTTGATTAAAAATAATAAGTTGTGTTTAAAATATGTCAAAACGAGTGATCAACCAGCTGATATGCTTACAAAGTCCTTAAATAGAGAGTTGATAACTCGTTTCCTAGGAAAATGTAGTGTAGGTAACATTAAAGAGATGTAATACTTGTATTATGTACTGGGTTATTGGGGTGTAATTACATTGAGCAGGGGTGATAAAATAATACAATGTAATTCCACCTTATGCATAGAAATGTATTTTTTGCAGTAGGTAACACTAGTTTTAGTATTCTGAGTCTGTAGTGAAAAGGTTAATGTCTAGTTCAATAAATTACATTTCGTTGCAAATTAAAACTGCTTTATTTATTTATCACATCATTTATATTAAATTTAAGCTGTTTTTAGTTATATCGTATTAATTTAATCGCGTCTGTGGTCTAGTGGTTCAGTTGTTGGCCTTGACTGCATGAGGTACCGGGTTCGAATCCCGGGTCGGGCAACAAAAAGAAAATTGGGTTTTTCCAATTTTTTTTCAACAGCACAATTGGCTTATTATCGCCTCTGTGGTCTAACGGTGCGAAGTCGGAATTGACGGTAAAGTCCCAGGTTCGATCCCTGGGTCGGGTAACAAAAAAATTTTGAAAATGTGTATTTTCAATTTTCTATTAAAAATAACGTTGCCCGGGATTGGAAATGTGCCCGGTTGGCGATAGGCTTGCCACCTATCACATTGTGGGACTTAGTGTCTTCGGCTAGTCGTAGATGCCCTGGTTGTGCCTCTGTCCACCTCTTCAGGGATATGGGCGTGAAGATGTTTTCATATTAAAACCGTTGCAAATTTCATAATGGACAAAATTACCTAACAAAGAGTTCACCTTAAATTTTGCATTGATGGATTTGCGTGCAATGAAAATCTAACAGAATGCTCATTATGAATCGAATTTATTAAAAATTAGTTTTGAGAGAGATAATCGCTGAACTACCTTCATCTCAAGAGTCGATCCATATAATTTTATATAGTATCTTCGCGCCCATATCCCCGAAGATATAGGCAGAGGCATAACCAGGGCACCCACGACTAGCCGAAAACACTAAGTCCTACAATGTTAAATTATTGTAAAAATATGTTGTTGTAAAATTGAAAACACCAGTTTTTTTATAGCCCGAACTGAGAATCGACCTTGATACCTCATGCAGTTAAGTCTAACGCCTGGATCGCTAGACCAGAGGCGATTTTACTAACATTACATGTTGTTTATCGACTTGTCCCAACTCCCTAAAACTCAATCGCATGTAAGTCGCTGAGGACATGCTAGAATGAGTCAGTTTCGAGCCTACATTTAAAAACCGCATCGTCGCTGGTGATGAGTGGTGGGTTTACTAGTTTGACATGTAAATTAGTCAACAAGCTTCGGAGTGGCGCCTTCCAACTAAATCGGAATCGAAAAAAACCACGCCAAACTAGTTCAAAAGTCAAAGTCATGTTGAGTGTTTTCTTTGACTATCGCGGTGTTGTGCACTTGGAATACTTGCCGGAAGGTTAAACGGTAAATAAGGAAGATTATATAAGTATTATTTTGCGTTTAAGAGAGCAAATTTTACGAAAACTACCATATTCGTGGAAATATTTTTTTTTATTTGGCACAACGATAAAGGCCATCCTTGAGAAAGAATTTTTGATTAAAGAGTCAAGAAATACCATCAAGCAACCACCATATTCGACAGATACTATTCCAGTCGACTTTTTTCTTTTTGTTAATTCAAGTTACCACTTTATGGCAACCCGTTTTCAGTCAGTAGAAGACATAAAATAAAATTCTCGGTGAGAACTAAACTCAATTCCGAAAACAGCGTTTCAACATTTCTTTGATAAATGGAATTGTCGTTGGCGCAAGCGTTGTTTCTGAAGGAGCCTGTTTTGAAGGTGATTAAATAAATATTGATGAATAGTAAACAGTTTGTGTATTATTGATATTTTCCTGGTAGGTAATTTCTTGACAGATATTAAGTAAGAAAGTATCTTCTCGCACATGTCTACGAACCGGTAGGCATAGGCACAAGGCATCCATGACTAGCCGAAAACACTAACTCCCACAATGTGGTAGGCGGCAAGCCTATCGGCAATCGGGCACATATCCAATATCTCACCTGCATTATTTTTATTAGATAGTTGAAAATAAAAAAATTATATTTTCTTTTAGTTGCCCGACCGGTGGATTGATACGAGCTCGTATATAGACCTCATGAAGTTAAATCTATCATCGGACCGTTAAACAGAGACGATTGACTAAATACATAAGGCGATAACATTACGTTGCGATATTACGATATGTGAGAGTAAGCTAAGTAGATGGCCCTATTGGTCAAAGATTTCGCATAAAGCGCAGACTTCTTAGGATTCACCGACCATCAACGAGCCTTGAGTAACATAGGCCAGTATTCGTAAAATTTCTATGTTAATTTTTTTCTTAACAAAGACAAGAAAAAAAAAGGAAAAACTTTGTAATATTTTTTTTGTATTTTAAAGTCTGGGTTCTAACTGCATTTATAACGCTATTTATTTGAATATTTCTATGTATTTACCTAGTTGAAAATCGGTAAAATAGGTTTAGTTATAGGTATGCATAAATACTTTGACTTGGTATATATCAGTCTTATACATACGTATGTACCTATATTTACCAGAATATAATATAATCACTTTGGAGGTGGATCAATTCGTGTTATTCGTACAACGATAAGTTTTATTATTGTGGCAAATAAAAGATGATATCGTTCTAAAATACAAACAAGTCGTTGGAATACCTGATCATTTAGTGTGACTACTTGCAATAATTGCGATAGGAAAATATGAAGGTGTAATAATTCCGAACAAGTCATTGCAATAATCTCACCCAGTGTGACTGACTGCAATACTGCTTATAGGAAAGGACAAGGCCGTGGTTAAATCCAAAAAAGGTGGTTGCAATACTCAATTGTATAGTTTGACCGCCTACAATAATGGCTGTAGGAAAAGATAAGGCCGTGGTCAAATCTAAAAAAGTGGTTGCAATACTCAATTGTATAGTTTGACCGGCTGCAATTATGGCTGTAGGAAGAAAGATAAGGCCATGGTTAAATCAAAATAGGCCGTTGTAAAACTCGATTATTCTATGTGACTGCCTGCAATAACTTTATCATGCAGTGTGGTTGCCTGCAATAATTGCTGTAGGAAAAGATAAGGCCATAGTTAATCCAAATAGGCCGTTGCAAAACTCGGTTGCAGTACTCTTTTGACATATTGTGACTGCCTGCGATCCTATTATAAATATTACGTTTGCGAAATTTCGTATGTTTGTTAGTCACACATTTGGAACACGGAGAGAGCAACTTGGATTAACACACAGGATTGTTTTTATCCCTAAAAATACTCCTGTGGACCATTAACTATGCGGGCCACACCACGGCCAACAGCTAGTAATAAACAAATATCCCTGAACCATTCACATCGAACCTTACATAGGTTAACCTTTGAGAACTAGAAAATTTGGACTGGAAATGCTGTTGCTTCTAATACTTAAATTTAATGACGTGTTTCACTAATGTACAATAAAATCTTTTCTCCTGTCAATTATAGATATCACATTTTCCCGTTCGGTTTTGCAAATTTCACACCATAATGCTAAAATAATGATCGTAATTCTGATGGCACTAACAAGACTTGGTTAAAGTTAAATGTTACATTTTTGAACTTCGATTACTGTTTAAAAACAAAGATAAACCTAACACAATAAATTTCTATAACTTAAAATGGTTTATTTACATCTCCAATTTGATTTAAGTAATGAATAATCGTATAACATAACCGTATAACATATTTACAAGTGCAATATTGTGTATACTCTGACTATTGACATACTTTTCATTTATTGATAAACAGAGTTATTTCATAGTATTTTTATTAGCAAAAAGTTTCTGTTTATAATACAAACATAATGTACAACATGCAACAAAACATTACGTTAGTAATTATACTGTTACGTATTTGAATTTTAACTACTTTAATTAAATACTATAAAAATATGAAATTGTCAATCTAGTAGTATTTTTATAACACTAATTTTTGTATTGTGTGTTAATAAAACACACAACAAAATAATTATCAATAAAGTTAATACAGCCCATGATTATTAAAAAAACATTTTAATAATAACGGGCTGTATTAATTTTATTGGAAATTCTGTTCTGTTAAATTGTTTTGTCAAAATCTGTCTGCTTATTTACCTTCTTATCTTATACAAATAGTTTTTGCCAATAGAATTCCCACCAATCTAAAATTGGCGAGCTTTTTTACATTTACGTTTTATTTATATACCATATGCGTAACTAACGCTCTGAATACATTAAAAAGATGAAAATATTAACTTTGAAGGTAATGTTTTTATGTTTTTACAATCTTATTTCCACTAATTTTCTGTTTGCTTTGTCCCGAGCGATTTGACGTAAATGACACAGGCGAGACAAATGCGAAATTTGATTTTGCGCAGAAAAAGTTTTGTCATTCAGAAAATTACGACATTTACGTGCGTCATATTTTCCAAATTGTGAATTGCATTTTCCTGTTTACGGTAAAATGTATTTCCAAGAGACTTTTGATAAACAAAACGGTATTCCGGCAATGACTTTTTGTTCCGTCCATTACATATTTGACCTTTGTTTCATTTGAACAACATAAACAAATCCTAAAAAATTGGTTTGGATAGGTAAGCCCATTCTTGAGTTATAAAATTACAACGAAAAGTGGCATTGATTTATATATATAAACGCTTTTTTTACAGTTTTATAAATAAGGTTAGTTAATACGCTTAAAATCTTGCTTGCTGGTTTTGCGTACATTGAAGTCAGATTAAAATTGGCCAATTTTGATGAAGTAGAATTGATAAAAAAATAGTAAAATCTGTCTCTGCCTGTTCAAAATGTGCTGTTTTTAGAACACATTGGGAGAATTGTCGAAATTCCTACATGATTCAGAGTCTCTCATCAAATCTGTAATTTAAAAATATGGTATATAAATAATAAATAGAATAAATAAGTAATAAATAAATTACATATAATAAATAAATCGATGGGTAATCGCTGGTCCATGATACAAAAGAAAATTTTAACTCGTGACAAAAAAAGAAAAGTAGAACCTTTTTCTCAAACTGGAACTTAGACGACCGCCAAAACATAGTTCCGACAATCTCGTGCTTTTAAGTTGGATTTCTGCAAAGTTTAATGAATAGTTTCTATACTTCTTATCGTCGGTGCTTGGTGAAATTCCATACATTAATTCTATACAAGCATCATCATCATTGTTTTATAGCCCTGATGATGCTTGTACAGCTAAACCGGTTGGCTAAACTATAAAAATAAAAAAATATATTGTGGAAAGTGCAAGTGTTGTGAATAAATTGTTTAATGAATAGAGTATGTTTTTCTTGGAACGGTAATGTGTAAAGTTAGTTCAATAGCTTTTATTTCATCGTTCTGAAAGTGTGCTCTTGAGTTGCATTTTATCAATCCTGTATTAAAAATAATCGTCATTTCCCTTACATTTGTGGTGTCATATCCCGATCTCAAAATATAAGAACTGTTGTTTATCAACTATGAGTAATGCCTTCACCGAATCGTCAGAATTTCCAACTTTTCAACATTACGAACCGATTCAATAAAAAAAACCTGTCTTTGCTTGACAACACACAAGCTTATTACAAAACATTAAAACGAAGCCTCTTCAGACAGCGGTAAACAAAGACTGGTTTTTAAGGAAATTATTTAATGAACAAATATAGTTTTTAATACTATTAATTTGATAATCACGATATCTATAAAAAAAGGCCTTCATCTTAAATGATCGGCCATTCAAGAGAGCAAAACTGACTTTAGGGTTGATGATTAACTATTTTTTTGTTAATCTAATTGTTACTTTAAATATAAATTTAATTTGCAGATCACGTAAATAAGACTTAGCGCGTCTGCTGATATTGACTATTATTTATTTATTTATTGAAAATGATAAAAGAATGAGATTTTTTTAAACTAAATTTCTATTTGTTAAAAGTTTCTTTAACAGTTAGCATATAGAAGTAAATAATCATATTAAAATAGTTAAATTATTTTATGAAATTATGGCGTTGCATGACCTATATTAACTTTTTTACACCAGGATACCTTTAATATCGAGAGCACATTAACAAAAAAGAAACATATATACGGTCGAATTGAGAAACCTCCTCCTTTTTTGAAAGACGGTTAAAAATAACCTGCACACAAAATATAGGAGTTAGTTTGTTCATTTAAAAATAAAACTTATTTTTTACATTTAAAAATGCTGTTAGTTTCAACAGCTCTATTGAATTGATAATACAATTAAGTGTTTAGCCGCTATTATGTATTAGAAGAATATTATGTATAAGAAGGAATAGAAGTCAAATTCTTTACTTAAGAAGTTTTACATGCCAGTAATATGTACGGACATAGATAGTCTCTGTGGTCAGTGTAGTGGCCTCGGTGGTAGGTGGTCCGTTTTAATGTGATCCCGGGTTGGATACCCGGGTCGGGCAGTAAAAATAAATTTCGGTTCATCAAAATTTTAATAAAGCAATGTTACGCGGGATTGGATATTTTGTTGCTATTTTTTATTAGACATTTGAAGGTATTTTAAACATTTTAACCAGATAGATTTCCTCATAGTACGAAATTCACGCCGCCTAGAGTCCTCCGAACCGGAGCACGACAGCGGCAAGTGCTAACGTTATGGCGGTAGGAAGTGGTAATGCTTTGGTACCAATCCGGGCGAGTCGCGGCGAAACTCTACCACCTATTCAGATGTCACGTTGTTAGTGACGCTTGGCCTATGCTCGCCTTTTACGAGCTGCCTGGCAGGAAGGCAGGTGGTCTATTCTGCAAATGAGCCCGGACCGATATGGGGAAAAATATACGTGTTGTGCCCGGTTGGAGATAGGCTTGTCCCGTTAAAAATTTTGAGGTAAGTGTCTTGAATTATTCTTGGGTTGTACCTCTGCCTATGTTTTCCGTCCGGTACAAATAGGTTCATTATATGAAATTGAAACTATCATTAATCTCTCCTGTTCAGCGACGACTACATGGTATAAGGTACAAACCTGTCATCACCGCCTTTTTGACCGCCTCTTTAGTCAAGTGGCTAGCGTACACGCCTAACTACATCGACCGACCGCGAGGCTCGGATTTGATTCCCGACGGGCAATGTCTGCCGCATTTGTGTGATGAACATTTAGATGTTTGCATTTCCGGGTCGGGGTGTTTATTTAATTTATTCTGGTATTTATTTCAGTATTTCTATGTATTAGAATCGTTGACTAGCACCCATAGCACAAGCATATAATTTGCTTACTTTGTGGTTAGATTCAATTCGTGTAACTTGTCCAGGGATATTTATTTATTTATTTTATTTATCAGCCCCTGCTAATACTTGATCGTCAAAACAACCAACAGTAATAATTTATTTTGCAAAATATTTTCTGGCATATCTCAACCCTAACCCTCTCAACACATGCCACGAGTAGCCCTGTCACATCATTTTTAATGGCATTATGTTTAATAGCTAATATTGTCGTAATATTATGCTAATAAAAAGCAAAAAAAACGGAGTTCATAGATCCTAACCAAACCAATAAAATTGTATAATTTTATGTTTTTCAATTTTGTTTAAGAATTATCTTGAAACAATCGTAACACCAAAACGTCCAATAAAATATGCAAAATATGTTATGTAATGAAATAAATCATTACTTCCCATACATCGTAGATTTGTCGTGTAGTATTTTTTAGAGAGATGGTGTCAATAATGACTATTATTAAAGTTGTAGACATAGTGTAGAAAAAAAAAAACATTTGTAACGTGTATCATTACAACGGAAAGAGAAAAAAAATATGTAGGTCACTTACACACACAGAAGTATGTATAATTTACTTAAGTCAAAAATCCTTCCAAGTAAAGTTGGTTTGTCATTTAAATTTTCGAAACATAATTTAAATAGGGAAGTATTTGATATGTATAACACAGATTCTAGATTAGATATGGCCGAAATAGTGGACGGTAGCTATCAATAGGCAATTGGTAGTAGTACCTAGTATATTTTTTTTCTATATATACAAAAACCTCTGTGGCCTAGCAATCCAGCGTCGGAACTGACTTAGTGAGGTCCCAGGTTCAACCCCGAGTAGGGTAAGTAAAAAAATATAAATTAAGTAACGTTGCTTTTATTAGAAATTTGCATATGCACATATGTGCCCGGTTGGCGATAGCTTGTCACCTATCACATTGTGGAACTTAGTATCTTCAGCTAGTTGTAAGTGCCCTGGTTGTGCCTCTGCCGACAGTTTGAGGGATATGGGGATGGAGATACCTTGCTTTAACAAAAGTAAAGTAATAAAAGTATCCCGGCAACGTGATTGGATATGTGCCAAGTTGGCGATAGGCTTGCCACCTATCACATTGTGGAACTTAGTGTCTTCGGCTAGTCGTAGGTGCCCTGGTTGTGTGTCTGCCAACCCTTTCAGGGGCATGGGCGTGAAGATAATTTACTGTCACAAAAGTAGATGAAAATTTTGTAATTATACATTTGCAGTGCTACGTTAGTTTTAATTAGACAGATTTTGTATTACTAACTCACTGTTCCTCTTATGACCTGATTTGTAACTGTTATAGCTTAAAACGTTCAAACTCTACCTACCAAGTATATATAAAACTAGTAAGTCTACCTACACCTAATTAGATATATTTTTGCTCAAGATTTAAAGCTCCACCACTTAGTAAGACATATTTTTTATTCAAGCTTCCAAAACACTATCACCCATGAATATAATATATTTTCTACATAATCTTTCAAAACTCTACTCCCAAGTAAGATATATTTTCTATTCAAGCTTTCAGAACTTTACTACCTAGTTAGACATATTTTCTATGCAATATTTCAAAATTCTACCACTAAGTGAGGGCAGCACTTTGCACAACGATATGTGCTCGTTTAGCTGGCGAGATCTAGGCCACATAATCTCCTTAGGTATTTGACAGTTTGATCATATTTTATAAAAAAATACATTTCGTTTTCAAGTAACTTTTTTTTCTTAACTTCGGTCTGTTCCGAGTAGAAAAAATACATGATAATTTTCAAGACCCCTTTCTTCTTACTAAAGTAACACTTGATAAGATTCGACTAGACCTCTTCCCAACGTTGAACCTGCGACGGACGTAGCATACTTTATATATATCCCGTTCGACTATTTTATTATTTATTCAAACAAGCAGATGTAACCAGGAAAAACAACATTTTAATTTTTCCCATACAAACTAAACAGGTGGAACGAAGTTCGCCGAAACAGCTAGTTGTTAATAAATAATAATATAATATTAAATAGCAGTACGCTGTTGTTTATGTTTCCGAGTTTATATTATTATATTTTCTTGTAACTGGTGCTTTAAAGTTTTGTCAATATTTTAATTCAATTAACAAAAAAAGTGGCCAAGGGTGAATTGAATTTGTCCCCAAAGGGATCCGTAGTTGCAAGCGTAGATTAGGGATATTTAAAGAAAGTAGCAAGTAATATAAAACTGGATAACCTAAAAATCTATTATCATTCTTCATTTTCTTCCACTATATGTTTGTTTTAGATTTTCGACTTTCTTTAAAAAGTTAGAAAGGGTAGAAGACACATACAACCGCTTTGGTGTCTTATATGTTACACGATTAACTTAAAATCCTGTACGCAATTTTTAAAGGCCCCGCAATTACAAGTTTGATAACATTTTTTTAATTTCAGTTCCACTTAAGTGGGAGGCTCTCCTAATTATTATTTTTATTTTTGTATCTTCATTTTTATTTTATTTTTTTATTATTTTTGTATGAAAATTGTACAGTAGTTAACAGAATATATCCTTCCAAGTTCAGCAGCTAGTTGTAGTTCTAATATTTTTAAAATAAAGTGGCTAAGGTATACGGACAGGCAGACATACATATCGAATGTACAAGGGTTCCGATTATTGCAATTGGTCAACGAAACCCTGACGATCTAAGCTACAAACTTATTAAGGTTATACTTATTAGATTAGGTTTATTTGCAAAATTAATTAAAAATAAATACAGTTTTCAACTACTGAGGTGGGTTATTGTTAGGTGGGTTCAACCAATAAAAAAAACACTACTTTGTTAATAAAGCTATAACTATTTATATTTCAATTTGTATGTTTTTTATTTTTAATGTAAAAAGGAGACGGACTTCCTAATGATAAAAGATACACAATATTTATAGATAACAACGATTGTAATATGGCATTGCATAGGTAAGTTTATTGGTTATGCTATCTTCTAGACCGTGAAATGATAGTGTAATTAAATTATAAATGCGAAAATTTTGTTTATTTATTTATTTCTTTCTTCCGGTTTTCATAAAATTTGGCACAAGTAGATGGTAACTTTGATTAACACAGGGTAGTTTTTATTCCGAAAAAATATTTCTGTGGGACCATTAACAACGCGGGCAACTGCTAGAGCAAAAGAGCTTTGGATCTCAGAAAGGTTATAGGATGGATGTTTGAATGTTACAAGTCCGAAACAAAGGTTTTTCCTATAATTCAATTTATACTCACAAACTACTGAAACTACTAAGGTAATGCTGTGAAATTGATGCGGATGTAATAATTACTTGATGCTTGAGTTTTGCTATGAAATGCGAGTATTCCTAGCAGAAGTTTTCGTGTGATTAAAGTGTTTTTATGTGTCGAAGCGAAACATGTATTACGTTAACGCACATAAATCGAAACTAAAACTAAACATGAACCAAAACTAGGAACTAAATCTTGCTTTCGAACAAAAACAAACGTACTACATCTGCATCCTGCATCTTTCCCTTTTTGATTAAGTTGTTATCGTTCGTTGTATAAATAAGATTGATTGTTTTGTGTATACTTTCATTAAACCGTATCGCGGAATATAGAAATGCCGATTTTCAAAATTATATAAAATAAAATATTTGTGAACGCAAGAAGTTACTTGATCCAACTTCAAAGTGGGCGGTGATTACTTTACATCAGGACACACTTACTAGTTTTCCTCCTTTTAAATAAAAATAGTTAATTATTTGATTGTATAGGCGATTGTAAACGTTACTGGTACACATACTTACATATATGTAGTCGTCGGAAAAAGCTATTCTTAATACAAAAATGCCTGCCTCTGCCAAAAATCAAACCCAAGCATTATTGATGTTTGCTGGCGTTAGTTAAGTGACTTACCAAAAGTATCTTAAATTGAAGAAAAGGTCTAAGCAGGATAAGACACGGGTAAAAGTTTATTATTAATGAGTACTTATTCAGCGTGTGGCGAGGAGGAAGAGCGTCGTCTAAATCTAATATCATCAACAATTTTACTGTTACTAGTCTGCTCTGGAAGTCTGCAGGGCTAGGGTGCACTACATAAACGTACTTCTCCACAAACAAGTTAATTATGATATCTTCATGCCATCAATTCGATAGGTGGCAAGCCTATCGCTAAACGGGAGCATCCTATCCTGGGCAAAGTTGTTTTTGTCAGCAAAATTAAATAGACTTTTTTTATGTTTCCCGCAGCAAATTTCTTTGTTCACACGCAGGAAATATTCACAAAGTGTGGGTAACGCTTACCTTTTGATACTCAACTAGTGAAATCAGGCTAATCATGAATAATATATAAGGAAGAGACTCTTAGTAGGTGAATGTTAAAATGAAAAGGCTTAGAGAAATTGCTTTTCAATTAACAAAAAAGTTGTTTTGCCTACGAGCACATGCTAGACCTTCTGTTGTCTAGTTTCAATGCAAGTAAAGATGTAAAACAGCATGAGATTTTACCATTTCCATAACATAACAAATGAACATCTATTAAGCTCAAGCTCATGCAAATATTATATTAACCTAGTTCCAATAACATTTGTCATTATAATAATGCTAATCATGCAAATGCAGCAAACATTTGTAAATTAAATCCCACGACGTGGCCTGTTCTGATTTAGAATCAGAATTAAAAAACCGTTACAACTCGTGTAAGTTTGATTTATTATGAATATAAAAACTATAAACATTGTTGTTTGTTCGATACTGTCTCGAGTGACATGTTAAATAAAAATGACAGCATAGTAAATTAAAATACAGAAGAAAGTAAAAATTGTTTTATTATCTGTAAAGAACGCCGTAATGTATCAAAATATTTGGTAACATAATTAGAATTTATTATTAAATTAAAAGTTATTGATAGCATTTTTAAATCTCTGTCGAGCAGGGTTACGCTGTTTATTTTTCCGTACCAAAATTTTGCATGGAAAATTTCGCAGGTTTGGCGATAAACATGTCAAATATTTTTTATTTACTTTAGTTTCTTTGTACTTAGCGTAAAAAAGTGACGTGAATTATGAAAGTTTTGTTCATCGACTTGCCGAGTATAAAATAAATTAAAAAAACAGTTTTACTTTTAACAACAAAAAGCAAAGACTCACTGACCCATAAATCCAACTCAGATCCCGCCCCCATCAGTCGTCTGACAAGTAAATTATTATTAAGTAATCAGTTAGCAAACCATCACAAATGTCAATGATATTGGCGACAGGGAAGGTAAGTTTAAGGTCGTTATTAAACCAAAATTTAACATGTCGGATATCCATCTCCATCAATGTTAAGGACTATGTGTTAATTAATCATGGCTCGCGGCGCTTTTATTGGCAAAAATAAAAGCGACTATCTGTTGGATATTTATCACCTTGGTTACTAAAAGTATTATTGTAAACAAAAAAGACTAAATTGCAACATCACTCGCAGTTAATCATTCAATATTGAACCTTTGACTATGGTTACAATGAATTTGTTTAAGCTCAAAATAGTAGGTATTAAGCTTCTGTTATTGATAAATTAAATGTGTTTTAATATCTTAAGTTCAAACTGTACAGATTTTCTTAACTATATTAAAAGGAGAAAAAGACGAAGACAAAGTATGAAAAGCAAAATATTTGAACTTAATAGTAGTATCAGTAATTACCAGTGGTTGCACCGGTACGAAAGTGATGTTCAACTTTCATACTTTCATTAATCTTATATAAAAAAATCCCGTGTCACAATGTTAGTTACCGTACGTCTCCGAAACGGCTTAACCGATTCTCATGAAATTTTGTGAGCCTCTTGAGTAGGTTTTTGAATCTACTAACATCTATTTTATAACCCTAAGTGATGAGGGTGAATCACAGCATAAAAAAATAGCAAAACAACTTCTACCGGGTCAGCTAGTATGTTCCTAATTTAACTTTGATGTCTTTGGACTTACCAAATTGTGTTTTAATAAAATCGGTCAAGACGGAGAAAAAACATTTTCAATTGAAGAAGAAAGTAATAGTGAAGGTTAAAGGTTACTTAATAAATATTCAGTCTTGCTTGCTAAAAGACGATCGTCTAATACAATCTACATATTACCGTTACCAGTCTGCGCTGAATGGCTATTTGAAATTAACTACTCTTCAATTTATAAGTATACTCGTATTAACCAAACAGTAATGGTTAAGAAAATTATCTTTGCTTTTAACGTATTCGTAAAATACTGATGCTGAACTGATAGATGATACTGAATGTCAAACTGACAAACAGACAAAAAAACTCGTTTTGTTTTAAAAAAAGTTTATTTATCTGCTGCTAAAAATACAGCTCTTTTAAAGTTTCATTTATTTTACTAGCTACGCCGAAAATATTATCGAGCCCTAACTAGATTTTTTTTGTAGAACCTTCTTTTGACAATTATTAACAAAAAAAAATTGCAAAATTTGTTTTATCCGTTCAGGCACGATGCAATAACCAAAGAAAATGGGGATTCATATTTATGTCTATATAAGAAAAATAGCGATCGTCACCGTAACCCAAGAACATTGTTTTTTTTGTTATATAACTATATAACCAAGGGTAATAAAGATTCATTTTTTATAAGATAGATAAATTTAAAAACAGTTGGTACTTATATGTCAAGGCATTAATTTAAAATTCTATAACAATTATTAATAATTATTATAATGAGTAGCAAATTAATGGAATTTCACGTGAGAAACAAAACTTTTACGACTTCAATCAATAATGATATTCCGTCGCTTCCTTTTTTCTCTTAGTAATAAAACACATTTCTTTATAATTAATACAAATCCAATCAGAATTGAATTCCGGATCCTAATTATACCAGTCCTTTGACTTAATATCTTTAAAAAAACTAATAATTGTGATTTATAATACGTTTGACGATCCGATGTTACATAACTACATATATTATATTTTTATGGTCTAGAACTCAGTTCAATGAACTTCAATCCAAATGATGGCAACAAAGAACACATGATGAGAGATGGATGGATGGATTGAAGATCTCTGAAATTTTTTACTTTGTTCTGTTTTGCAAAAGTCGATCAGGTATTTACGTTTGTAATTATAGAATGTTTGCGATTTAAACAGTAAAGTTTTACTGCATCCCATCTTGCTCGAGATTATGTCAAGAACCAGATTTTCGTATGGTATATATGATGGAAATTCTAAAGGGGATGCTTCCAATATTTGCAGTAAAACACAAAGTAGAAGTAAGTAGTAAAGGTTTTGATTCTGTAGATAACCAAAAACCAGACTTTCACATAGCATATATGCTGGAAATTCTTAAGATGATTTTTATCCGCTCGTCGAAGGATTTTTTTGTTTTTTGAGTATTTATATGAATTGTACAACAAATGTGATCAGAAATATCTTTAAATAAAAAAAATACTGCGTCCATGTTATGCAAGTGAGTCTACGGGTCATTACCCGTAGACTTTTAGACATTGTTAAATTAAACGGAGGTAGCGCTTAATATTCCATACTTTATAAACATAATTGTACATCCAGGTAATAAGTGGCAAATTAAAGCTTAATTTATGAATATAATTCCTACGACATGATTTTCAATTATTTAAATTAAGTTTCAATTAGTTTTGTTTGCAAATAAGAGTTAATTAAACTTTAACACTGAAGGATTATCAGTATGAGTAAAATTTTAAGTAGCCAGGTGTTTTTATTTATGTATTTTTTTTAATTTAAAACCATTTCCGTACCAGGTATTTGCTTTAATTAAAATTAATTACTGAAAATATAGGATAACTTACTCAATACATCGATTTTAACATCATTGTGGAAGGAAGGGATATTAATGCAATATTTTGGTAATGGTAAAATGTAATAAGTTACAAGAAAGAATGTAATTTGCGGCAATGTAAAACTGCGATAAGCCATCTTCAATTTTCTTACTATGTCACAATTTGGTAATTTCGAGATAATTCGAGATATTTCCGAGGTAACTCATATAAATTTAAATTTAATTGCATTAAAATATTTTCACTTTTTATTATTACATTATAGCCAACTATTTATAAATTAAATTAAGAGAGTTTTAATTTTGTTTTGACGATTTTGTGTCCTTGGCACATTAAGACGCACAAAACTTAAATTGTATACCCACGTGTTTCATTTTAATGCAGCGTTTCGCTTCATTTTGTTTTTGATATGTTGTTCCTGTTTATTTTCTCTGGTTTCGTTATTATGTATATTTCTTTTACTTTAATTTTAAAAGTTTCTCCGTAAATAATTTTACATCTTTAAAATGAAGAACCTCCATTGCAAAGAAAATGGATTTGAAAGAAAGCAATAAGGATGGCGACTTTCTAACCTTTTCGGCCTGGATCAAGAAAATCAGACAAAATCGAGCGTAAGAAAGTTAAAGAAGATTAGGTAGCTGACAGTAAGAATGTCACTCTATAGATACAGGTGAGACTAAAACAAAAACACCCGAAAAAACCACTACGTACAGTAACAAATGAAAAAGAGAATAAAGTCATGTCATCAAAGAAAGTGATATCACATTCACCAAACAGAAGCATAACATAGCTCTCCTTTGTCCAAATATAAGAGTAAACTGATGGCGGCAATTGCCTTAAAAACCAAGGCTTTAAAAAGTCTGGATAGTTTCAGAAACATTAGATTAGATATCGAAAATCGATATCACGGAAGCAGTTGTTAAACTCCAACAACTACTCTATAAGACGTAACTAAACCAGACCAAATAACAAGATACAGCAACAGAACAAGCTTGAACTACATATTCTGTTAACCCCAAAACAAGGCATCATATATAGAAGATACTAAAAAGTTTCAGGAAGGATTAAAAAGTATACCAGAAAAACATACAAGAGTTATTAAAGAAATAAACAAAAAAACGAAAATATTAAATTAGTTTTAGAACAAACTCAACAAGAACATTATCTACATGTATAAGTAGTATACCAGCGGCACCTCCATAAAAAAATCCTGTTAAACGTGCTGCTCTACACTTCATCGTAAAAGCATTAAGCAGCGATATAGAAATCGGGGAAGCAACTATGAAGCTAGTAAGAAAGATAGTAAGAGCCATGGAGAAGGAACTTACAATAAAAATGTAAGGATAACACAGGATAGGAAGGTCAAAGTGAGGTGCACAACAAAGGAAGGAAGAAGGTTGGTAAAGGAAGTAGTTAAAGCTGTAGAAGAGAAATTGACCTTAAATTATATTAAAGTACGTCCTTGACTTAATACAATAAAGACGAAGACATAAATATTACGTTTATCAGCCAAAATGGAAGAATTCATAGTGATTTAGTAGCAAACAACGAAACAGAAGAAAAGCAACAAATATCCACGTTAGCCATGTTATAGCTAGGGTGTCACCAATACTATGAGATATATGACTAATTATGGATACCTCCACATAGAAATGCAGGGTCGATCATCGCTCGCATCGCATTCTAATAAGTTGCATTAATAATCTACCTCTTTTTGAAAGTCGAGTAGAAAAGTGCTACATCAGCGTTACTGGTAATTTGGTGGTATCATACACACGATATACTAACTTCGTTATGAAAACTTTACTACTGCACTAAAAGACTACAACTGATTAAATTAAACAAATTAAATAAAAATTAAAAATCAAATTAAAGCCAACATTTACTAATTGTACTTAATATAACATGCACATAATTCAATAACTATGACAATCCATCTACGTTTGCTCTCGATCCTGTGAAAACTCTATGCTTGCTATGGGTATACTTACCACGTATTTTTTATATGAAATTGATTAGAGTTCTGCTGTTTCACTTCATTGAATGCGAATTAATCACTTAGGTCATCATTATTAAAACACTCAACACTTAATAATATTAACATCAAAAATAGATTCGTACCTGTTAAAAAATCAGCTTCCGGACTATTAATGAGCTTTGTCACTAATATTTTAAAAACAAACTACTGACACCTCATTTGTAAAAAAAACTATGAAGAGGTTAAGGCTAAAAGCTGGTAATGAAATGAGACAAACAATGTCAAATACGGAAAATACTACAAACACTACTTTGTAAATTCCATAAAAGAGATTATGACTATTTTATATGAGACCCACTTGAGACCCACAATAATCAAAAAATCCTCAAAAAAGTAAATAATAAAAATGCATTTATTATTACAAGAGATCATACATGTACATAATAAACTTAAGAACAAAACTTACACTAAACTTCCATCTTTAAAGACTTGGTTAAAATAATCTGGCTCTTATTATGTTGCAATGAACTTATCAATTTTCAAAAGTTTTCGGTCAGATTTGAGTTGCTTTTTCTATAAATTCTAGTTAACCTTAAAAACATTTCTAAAGACTTTTAATTAAAAATTGTTGTTATTATTTGAATATAATTCTTCATGTTGCAAAAACTAAATTGTAAACTTCCAAACGAACTAATTCAAATCAAATAACTATTCAGTTTTATTTGTATAGTCATTAGCGCCAAGGCTATGTCTGTTGTTGAGGCGTCAGTTGCAAACAAATGCTTATCTTTGCATAGCGATCCTCAGCTAAAATATTCTAAGGCTACTTACTTGTCGCCTCAGTGGTATAGCGGTTCAGGTGTTGGACTTGACTGCAAGTGATTCCGGGTTCGAATCTCGGGTCGGGCAACAATAAGAATTTAGCTTTTCCAATTTTCTAAAAAAAAATGTTGCTCGGGATCGATAGACTTGCCACCTATCACATTGTGGGACTTAGTGTCTTCGGTTAGTCGTGGGTGCCCTGGTTGTGCCTCTGCCTACCTTTTCGGGGATATGGGCGTGAAGATACTATCTTTTGCTTTCTTTCTTACTTATTTATATTCACGTCAAGTCCCTCCGCGGAAGGCTGGGAGTATTGAGAGCCAAATCTCACTATTCTGGCAGAAATGCCTGGCTTCCTCCGCATTACTCTTTTCATACAAACACGCGGGATTTGAAGACTCTTGACTCCGCCCTCGTTTAACTCCTGAGCGATAGTGCAGATAAGCGTAGTAAAACTACAAAAACCGACTTCCGAAAAATAACAATACTCATTGTATTTTCCTCTATTTTCCAGGGATTCTTCCTCCCTGGGATTGGTGGACTTAGTTGAGAAGGCAACAACTCGAAAGTATTCACCTTCAGTACCTTCAAATACAATCAAAATTTTTAGAATTAGTTCAGACATTAAAGATTAACAAAAAATACGAAGGAGACGAATATAGAATCTCCTTCTTTTTTAAAACTCGATTTATTTAATTACCTCGTGAAAAGTTAGGTATAATCGGACATAAAACAAAACCACTTCGTGGATCTTGATCAAATTCATATGGAACCATCTCATCTTAATGCCTGTTATTAAAAAATATATTAAATAAGTTTAGCGCAGTACACACCCATATACAGTGTGTACTGTGCTAAAGGTAAAGCCTGGTAAAGTTGTAAAAACCGCGAGGTTGCCAACATATTAGTCATTCCAAAAAAGAGACGTTTTGCACTCCGGGAGTGCCGGCAGAAGTGAAAACTTGAATATTAACGTTGTGCAGTTTTGATATTTTGGAATGGTTAGGCAATAATTTTGCACGAATTGCTTTTATTAATTATTAGTATGAAAGTTCTATCATTTATGTGGTATAATACAATAGTCTTGTGCTTAATCGGATATTTTTGGATTCGCACTGTACATCTTGTTAGTACTATTAGAACCTACCTATTACGGCCACTTCATAATTTACCTCGGCCATTTAAAAGAGTATTACTTTTGAGATAAAAAATGTTGAAATATTTTTTTTAATTATTCCTACATAATTCAATACACACATATATATATGTAAGCTTTGTTTTGACATCGACTTTGACGTTTGTAAAGAGCATCGAATTCTGGCCTTAGGCACAAGTATCAAAAAAAAAGATAAAAAGTGTCTAAGTCAAACATTTAATTTAATTTACATAAAACTAAAATTTGATTTATATAAATAAGAGCAGGGAAGAGTGGTTTTGTTCATGCAATAAATATTGTAAAATAGGACTACTAAAATTATAAATAAAGCATGAACATAATTGTCGATTCTCTATTATAGGTTAGTTTTTCTTTAATTTTATTAGATTGTAAAACGTATTTTTTGTTTTATTAAATAAATTCTCTATTATAGACGCATCACATTGTGTTTTTGCTGAGAAAACCTCCAACAGATATTATATACATATATATTACATGATATTATTATTTAGTATCTTCACGCCCATATCCCCGAAGGAGTAGGCAGAGGCACAACCAAAGCACCCACGGTTAGCCGAAGACAATAAGTCCCACAATATGATAGGTTGTCATTAGAAAATTGAAAATATACAATATATTGTTTTTTTTGCTTGACCCGGGAATCGAACCCGGGACCTTAAGTAGTCAAGGCCGACGCCAGACCACTAGCCCACAGAGGCGATTATAAAATACTGCAGAATCGCAGTAGTTTTTGCGATTGCTTTACACTCACTCGTATTGGTATTATCCATTGCGAATCCTATACTGTTCGAAAATACTCAAGCATTTGATACAAAAACAGCAATGAATCTACGTTTTATTTTAGATCTCGCGCAAGCGACTTGTTCGCGCATGCGCAGTGCGCCGTCTTACGTTCTGATGATCTGATGTGAAATTAGAAGTTTTCACCCATTCCAAAAAAAGTGCGCAACGCCGCTAAGGAAGTTTTCACTTCAAAAAAAACTGTACTGTACTTATTTGTAGTCTTTCTGCGCTTCAATTATTGATAAAGTTTTTTGTGACTAGAAACTGCGTTGCATCTGTTTGAATATGTACTTACGTCAAATTACAATTTACGATTTACGTTAAATTACAATTAAACGTATTTTGTATTGTTAATTCTAAAGTGTAACTTACTTTAGGCAGCTAATATAAAAATAATCATTACAATCTGTTTGTGATTGACAAAGCAATGTAGCTCGAGTACGGCTAAACCAGGAAAACCCAAAAGTTTAATTTATAATCTGTGTATCGCCTCTGTGGTCTAGCGGTTCACATTGTTGGACTTTATTGCATGAGATCCCGGGTTCGAATCCCGGGTCGGGCAACAAAAAGAAAATTGAGTTTTTCCAAATTTTCTAATAAAAAAAATGTTGCTCGGGATAGGATATGTGCCCGGTTGGCTTGCCACCTATCACATTGTGGGGGACTTAGTGTCTTCGGCTAGTCGTGGGTGCCCTGGTTGTGCCTCTGCCTACCTCTTCGGGGCGTGAAGATACTTTTAATTTATAAACTCCACCTTATATAAAGTCGGTTAACACTTGAAGTAATACAGTACAGTAAAAAAACAGTACAGTAAAATTTAAAATATAGCAGTAGTTCGGCCATATTTGTCAAGCTTAGTAAATACGAATGTATTTTAAAGATATATCTCTATAGAGTTGTTATTACACAATTTAATCATTTTGCTTCGATTTAGATTAGGTCAGCCAATTTAAAAATAAAAGTATAAAGTGTAAAAAGAGTAAAAGTGTAAAGCCGAAACGCATAATTTAAATACTAATACTACACATTGACAACATTGCGTTAAACGCTTAAAAAGTGGTGGAATCATTGTAAACTATTTATTCGTTCGAC
Source organism: Calephelis virginiensis (assembly GCA_002245475.1). NCBI lineage: Eukaryota > Metazoa > Arthropoda > Insecta > Lepidoptera > Riodinidae > Calephelis > Calephelis virginiensis. The sequence continues at coordinate 62,070 of NJDC01006473.1, read as the reverse complement.
GCCCTTTAAAACCAAGTTGTAAGGTTTCCACAAAATTATTTACATTTTGACAGTTCATGCAAATAACCTTGTACTAACATCTGTCAACGCTATGAAATACGATCTAATTAGCATTACGTCTATATAAGGTTATGCCAATTTGAGGCATGAGATGGGATAGACAGACACATACGTAAATGTGGTAAAATTTGTTGAACGGTCAAATAAACAATATGAAGTTACTAAGGCCCTATTCTTTGGGTTTTAAAATCGAAATTTCATTCCAGTTACATTTTCTTCTAGAGGGTCTACACGAGCATAGGCAAACCGCCACTAGCACCTTTACATCTGACTAGGTGGTTGAGTTTTACAGCGACTCGCCCGGATTTGGTACCACCGCCTTACCTATTCTTCCCTTCATAATGTCAGTACTTGCCGTTGACGTATTCCGGTTCGAAGGATAAAAAATCTGGTAAACTTACTTTTGCTCGAGGCCTAACATACCGGCCTCTGGTTGGTAAGGCTCCATTACCACCTTAGGTATCTCTAAGCGAAGTGTATTTCTTATCATCAAGAAACGCGTTTGCTTGTTTCGCCTTCCAATATTACAAAAAATTAACATGTCAATCCTTGTGATGTAAGTTTTTTGGTTATAATACCTATTAGGTATTTTTATTTTAGCACATGCCCTGTGCTTGGGTTAAATTTATATAAATTTTAAAGAAAGATAAAATTTCGCCTTAGTCAGGATTTGAACATGTAACCTTTTGTCTCAAGCCGACGAATGTATTTGAGTGCCTGAGAATTCAACTTCCGTGACGAAATTTTTACTTCCTTTCTTTACTGTTATTGTTTACTTAATGGGGCGAAATTACTTTTTTTTTTAATTTATAGAAATGATAATACCTAATCTGACAGATTGCAGTAGTAAATGATCCAGAAATCTAAATCACCTTTCCGGCAATACACAGCGAATAAGCAGAAGGTTCTTCTGCTTTTAAGAAAAGGCCGTGGCCTGCAGACACCATACATATTTAAGTTGCTTCGCTGTGATGGGTATTTTAGAACAATTGTGCAAGTCTACCAGCTACCCTACCTTCAGTACTGGCAATGTCACTTTGGCGACAGGAATAGGTAAGGCGTAGGATCCCTAACCGGGCAAGTATCTGCACAACACTCTACCACGAGTGGTTTTGTTGATGATGACTCATGTAATTTAAACTTCGTCTTTTAAGTACCTGGTAGGAAAGCAGATGGATTATTCGGAATGTGAAATAACTTATCTTACTTCTTGTAGGTGAGGTAAGTTATATAACTGGCGGTGAAGATGAGGTCTTAAGATTTTTTTAGTAGTAGTAGTCATAATTCGAGGTGGTCACATATATTTTTTTATAACCATCCAACTAGTGGTTTGTGAGTTACACCTAATAATATAAAAAAATAACAATATAAAAACTTAATAATATAAAGATTTGAATTCATTATGTTGAAGACATCATTGTCAATTATGTCAATTTTCATCTCTCACATGTAAATTTATTCATTAATAAGTATAACCCAAAACCACTCATGGGATATTGATCCAATTTACGTAGGAAAATTTTTAAAGTCCGCCGATGTACAAACCATGTTACCATGTTAGCTACACATTAGACATGCATTCAAAAAAAGTCCATCTCGGAATCATTTCATATCTTTAGAAAAAAGAATGATTAAATCGCGTCGTGGTACCTAATGAAAAGAATTGTAATCGGTTTTTGCAGCTCTACTGTTCTTATTCATTTGAATTCAGTATTCACAGTGAAGACGTAAAGTCTGTGAGCTGTTATGATAAAAATAACAACCTTTTTCTCCTCATTTCAGGTGGTGGACAGAAACAATCGATATTTTCAACCCAACATACCAATGAAACACTTAAAACCAAACAACTGCGACCGAACAATCTAGATCCTCAACCAAACCCAGATCAATTATTGAGCTCAGGATCGTCAAGTAGTTAAGACAGACGATTTCGCATACATTAATATATTACGATAAGGATTAAGTGACTTTTAACTATAAAATCCATTAAATCTAGCCATAAAATAATGTTTTTGTTGAATACCAGGAAGTGCGACTTCTGGTTGTCTTAAATTGATATATGGCTTTGCAAATTTTTTGCAAATCTTAACATTAAGAATGTTTACAAAAAAATAATGTAAACATATCGTAAAATCGTAAACTTTGTATGCATAGCCGTAATATATATCTTAAAAAATATATTTTTGTGTATGCACAAACGAAGAAACAAACATTAACTCTTTGCTTAACACTTAAATAAAACCGAATTAATTTCGGCCAATTTGTCACAATTTAAATTATGTGAATTCCATTTATAATATCAGCTTTTATTTCACTTAGAATGGAAAATTAATTCCAACTTCAAATATGATCCATCTTTCGTTTAAACCAGTTGAGAAAAAGTAGAGAGTAGTATTTATTTTGTAATTTAAATTATATTATTTGATATATGTTCTACACTGATATTAAGGTGGACTTCTATTGATAGAAACACAAGATATCTATGGTTGATACCATGGATACCATCCCACAAATTCCATAGATGTTGCGTTGCCAAATTGAGAAAATACTGTTAAGCTTCCTGTAAATAAACAGGAACACGAAGTTGCCAAACTGTGGCGTATTAGTAACAGTATCAGTACATTTATCTTACGCAAATTGATTACCAAACGGGCAGTAATTGCCTAATTCTGCCGCCATAATGTCTCTATTATGTTCCGGTCCTGAGGGTAGGGTAGACTTGCACAATAGTTGCAATTGACCACCTCGTTAGTCGAGGGGTTATCGTGCCTACTTCGGTTCAAGTTCAATTCCGTGACGTGATTTGTGTGATGAACTTCTAGATGTCTGCATTTCTGGGTCGTTTTATTACATTTATTCTGGTATTAAAAATATATGTATTAGCATCATTAATTTACAATAATTTAATTTTCTTACTTTCAATTTGTGTAATTCGTCCAAAGATTATTTATTAAATGGGTCTAAGCCACGGTCACAGCACATTGATGGATCTATAACATCTATGGTGACTTTGGGCCAAGGTTAGCTCTTGCCCTTAGGAGAACAATGTGCTTATTCGATGCCATCTCACATAAAAAGGACATAGGCAGTAGATATCCATCCGTGCAAGTTACTAAAAAGCTTTTAAATGTAGTAACGGTCACTATGTTGATGATGATAAAACATAAAATGTTAACTCTTAACATAATACGTGACATTGTAAGAATCTAAAACTATGGCAAATAAAACACCTAAAAGTAATTAACAATATTAAAGCTTGATGTTTTAGTGTCAAACCTTAAGAAATCCAAAGATTGCGATTAGTACACACTATAGAGTCCATAAAAATAACGAGGACCTGTTAAAATAGACAAATGTCGGTCACAATCTACCTACCTACTTCATCGAGCAGCGAAACTCAAAGTGAAATTGAAATATTGAATACTATAACACTAATATAATAGGTATATATATACCTATAGTTAATGTATACTAAACACCGAATATAGAGATCCTTACAAATACATTAAATGAAACTTAAACTTTAAAATTCAGAATGGGCTGGGCTATTAAGCGATCTCTTACAGGCAACCATAGGGCATGAAATAAGATTCAGCGAGACACTGTGCAATGGTGCTTATAAATATAAAAATGCATTTAACAATATTTTAAAATCAAAAACTTGTTTAAAATTAAGCTATTTTTATTAAAAACAAAATAAAAAGTCAAATGCAACCTAAATTACAGTGAACGTAGAAAGAGAAGCCTTCACTTACTTTTGAAACTATTTATTTTCAATTGATTGTATTTGGAGCTCTCCCAATATCGTTGGGGAGAGAATTCCAAAGCCTCATTGCTGGCGAGGTAAAAGAACGGCTACAGTAGCAAATGTTTTGAGAGGGAATTTGAATAGAATAACTATCCTTTAATCTGACAAATTTTACCTCACTGTCACAAATCTCTCTTTAAAATAAGTAGGAGCAAATGGAAAAGGAAATGGATGATTATAAAAGGGAGAGGATACGGCATTTTTACCAAATGTTGATAGGCAACCACTTGAGCTTAGCACGAAATTCAGACATGACGAACGATCTATATAAAAATATAGACATACTAGCGGTCCGCCCCGGCTTCGCGCGGTTATGAAATATACATAATATAAACCTTCCTCTTCAATCACTTTATCTTTAAAAAAAAGCACATCAAAATCCGTTTCGTAATTTTAAAGATTTAATCATACAAAGGGACATAGGGACAGAGGAAGCGACTTTATTTTATACTATGCAGTGATATGTCGTTGTTTTTAAAATAAAACAAAATGGAAATTAAACGAACGTTACAGAAAAGCAACATAACCAAATTGATCGAGTTTTTACTATTAAACTTTTTCACGTGAACTCCAACCCGCGGAAGTAGGTCAATTGATCAAAAATCCATAAGCAGAACATGAAGCTAATCAAACACTTCCACATGAGATTATTTGTAGGTGTTAAAGTGTGACAACTTTAATGTCCACTGTAGAAGTGATCCAAAAAGATTGCTGGGTTTGTACATTTAGCGTAGCCGATTGATATGCAGTGTTCAGTGCAGTCTGATTGACAGGTAGTACTATCTTACAATGACTCTTCTAAGATTCATCTGTTCATCATCAGTCATTGTACTGTCTTATATTTCCTATCGCCGTAATATCAGTGATGCTACTGTTCAAGATCCAAAGTTCCCGTGTTGGTTCGGGCTCCTTTGCAGAATAGACCGTCTTCCTTCCTGCCAGGCAGCTCGTAAAAGGCGAGCATAGGCTTACCATCATTAACACCGTGACATCTGACTAGGTGGTAGAGTTTCGCAGTGACTCACCCGGATTGGTACCACCGCCTTACCTATTCCTGCCGCCATAACGTCATTACGGTTTGGTGGGTAAGGCAGCCGGTAAACTTACTTTTGCTCGAGGCCTAACATCCGGGCCTCAGGTTGGCAACGCACCATTAGCACCTTTGGTGTCTTTAGGCGGTGTGAATTTCTTACCATCAGGAAATCTGTCTGCTTGTTTGCCTTCCAGTATCATAAAAAAAATTGGAGAGAGAGAGAGAAAAGAGGAGAGGGCTAATGGCAAAATCTTCAGAGATACATTTGCCTTACAAAAATATTTGTTAGCAGTGCTTTATTAACATATTTGGTATTTATATGATACGTATTTTTTACTACGAGTCTTAATTATCTAACAATAACGCTACATATATAATATTTTTGGACAAGTTTCACAAATTGAATCTAACTCCGTAGTAAGCAAGTTTGATAGTTGTGTTATGGGTGTTAAAAGGTATAAAGGTTTAAGTTATTTTCCTAACACATTTTGCATAAAATCAAACTTAATCGCAGTAAACATTTTTTTCCTGCTTACTCTGAATACTGTTGACAGAAAACATATGGATTATGGTTAAAGTTACACAATGTAAAAAATATAACGCAATCACTTAAAATATTTAAAAACTCTGTCCGTCTGTCGCCTCTGTGTTCAAAAAGAAATGTTTCAAAAAGACAATTGGGTTTATCCAATTTTCTAATAAAAAAAATGTTGTTCGGAATTGGAAAGGTGTCCGGTTGACGATAGGCTTGCCACATATCACATTGTGGGACTTAGTGTCTTCGGCTAGTCGTGGGTGCCCTGGTTGTGCCTCTGCCTACCCCTTCGGGGATGTGAGCGTGAAGATGCTTATTTAAAAACTAAATGATACTTAATTTTACAGTCTAAACTTACAAGATAATTTTAAATGAACCACATTTGATATAAGTGCGATATGCAATATACATTAATGCAAAGCCGATTTTTGCAATACAGACCCATTTAATCCGTTTGTATGATCATTTGCTACAAAAGCAAAAAATTTACCTCTAAAATCTTCCGCAGTAATACATAAATAGCAAAGCCTACAAATACAGTACATAAACATTAAACATACATTAACGATATTACAAATAACTTTTTGTGTGTGTATTTTTAAATATTTATAAATCGCGATGTCTTTAATATTTGCTTATCAAATTTCCGGGTCATCGTGAGTCAATTCGTGATCTTATAATATGAAATACGAAAGGTTAACAATAATTATTAAAGTTAGCAAAATTATCAATACACGATGCATAATTAATTATGTGTGGGGGATTAAAATGGGTGATTGTTGTGAAAACCTGTATCTTGGCATTGGTCTCGATACGATCTAAGAAACCAATTTGTAAAGGCGTCAAAACATACGAGGCTCTTAAATGTTTGAAGTAGGTACTGTTTAGCATTTTTCATTTTACGTTTTGCAGTGTTGTTTTTCTTTTTTGTTTTAGTCCCAGTTTTTCTCTATTAAATCCTTCTTTTAGTTATCGATAATCATAAAACTATACATTTTTAATAATTCATACAAATCTCCTTGTAATATAGCTAAGAACTAAACCGATCACGACAACTTTCAAACAAAAAGATATGCATCGATATTTGTCCATTTTTTTAATAGTTTTCAACGTGTTGGTCCGGGCTCCTTAGCAGAATAGACCGTCTTTCTGCCAAGCAGCTTGTAAAAGGCGAGCATAGGCTTATCGTCACTAACACCTTTATATCTGACTAGGTTTTCAGATATTTGTGTGATAAGCGTAGGTATAGGTTTTTCTGTCTGGGTGTTGGTAACATTTACTCCAGTATTTATTTTCCTGTATCTATGTATCAGCACAAAGAATACAAGTTAGAAATTTTAACTTCGTTTGCACGGACGGCTCGTAAATAATATAGAATTATTCTTTTTTCGCAGTTCATACTAGAGCTTTTTAGAACTTTTTTTCAAACACACACACACACACACACACACACACACACAAACACACACACACACACACACACACACACACACACACACACACACACACATACACATATGTTTTAACGCCAATTCCGTTGCGGAGCAGGCAGAGAGTGCCAAATGTCACGATTTCTACTGATTTGCCTATATCATATTTATCACTCATCTCATACAAATTCAAATACGCCTACCTACCTAGAACAATCTACATTCATTATTACATATGTATGGTCAAGCTTCCATCTGCCATTCTTGCCACATTAACAACGGAGCTTGCATTTTGTTATTTTTATACGAACACTTTGTTTCACTCTCTCTCTGATCTCACTATTACTCGGCAATATGATACACGTAATAAGAACTAATTAAAATAATGTTATGCCGCCGAGGAATGTTAAGTGCCCAGTCTTTGCAGACCTGCCTAGTTTTGTCCGCATTCATAATTATTTTACATTAAGACGCCGGCTAAGGACACTCTTCACTTCACCCTCGGATTTGATAGTGAAATATCAACCTAGGTCTCCCTGGGTATTTACATCCGTCAATATTTGCGTAGTGATGTACAATTGTTTGGCAAACTTGCACCTGCCATTGTTATCACACGACTAAAATAATGACTCATTTTTATAACTGATTTTCTTGGAATCTCACTCTCTCTATGATCCCATTGTTTTGATTGCGATCAGCGAGCCTAATACAATAGATAAGTAGACCTAAAACAACGTTCACTTAAAACTAGAGGATAGAAAGAATCTCACTAATGTAATATTGTTTCATATATTTCTGGCAATTTAAATCAATTGCCATGGTAACCCCCAGGGTATCTTTACTCACATGTAATAAAACACTAAAGATTATATAAGATTACTTCGATAAATTATACCATACGGATGCGTAAGACATATTGACGGCCGAAGGCTGCATTTAAATAAGGAAAAACAATCCCTTAGATGTTTCAAGGCTCACCTATAAATTATTTTATTTTATTACTCTAAGTAACACTGAGTATCAGAAATCGGAATTTTAAACTAAAATTTACAGCCAGAAAACCCCGACTCCATCTCAAAAGTAAATACTTATATGGAAACAAAATGAACTAAATTAAACACTTCTTTTAATTTCAGGACATTTTTCATAAAATGTTACTAATTATTCAATGTACCTTTAAAAAATTGGGATAAGATAACAACTATGAGCCTTCTTTTCATTTGGTAGCTAACGCCCAAAGAAAAAAGCTTTCTTTAAATCAAATTATTAATAATAATTTACTTGTAATCATTATTTAAACGAAACAATTAGTATGTTAAAAAAACAACTCATGTGTTTTAAGATTAATTAGATTAACTAAACACTGAAAACACTGTGGAACTCAGAAGACACAAGTCTAAACGTCGAAATAATCTCTTGTAATGTAATGTTACCAAACGTCTATAATTTAACAAAATATATACCTATAAAATAACATGTCCGCCTTACCTATTCCTGCCGCCATAACGTCATGACGTGTTCCGGTTTGGAGGGTAAGGTAGCCGGTAAACTTACGTTTGCTCGAGGCCTAACATCCCGACCTCAGGTTGGGAACGCACCATTACCAGCTTTGGTGTCTCTAGGCGGTGTGAATTTCTCACCATTAGGAAATTCGTCTGCTTGTTTGCCTTCCAATATCATAAAAAAAACATGTACTGACTGACTGAATTATCATCGCTGAGCAAAACTGGTCGAGTTACAGGCATGAAATTTTGTGAGTAGGGTAAATTTATTGAGTAGACGGATTAATTAATTATTCCCTTAAGGGGGTGAAATAGGGGTTGAAAATTTGTATGGAAAGTCGTCATTTTTATAAGTTAGAAACTTGAAACTTTATTTTTGGGATACTTATTAAAAATGATTAGTTACGTATTTAAGGTTTCATGGAAATTCTACTCCTAAGGGGGTAAAATAGGTGTTGAAAGTTTTGAGTCCCGGATTAATGGGCTATAATCAGTAAATATTATTATATTAAATGCCAAACGAGCAAAGCTGAGGGTTATAGCTAGTTAATTATAAATCATATTTAATTTAAAATCTAAAGCAAGAATTAAAACAATCAAATAGTAACAGAATCAAAAACTCTAAGTTACATTAACCTAATTTGTACCCAGAGGCTTTCATAGGAAAAGATGAAACCTTTTGTTCCGAGAACAACTAACAAACAATAATGAATTTCTAAGAGAAATGCCATTACCCGAGAAATGACATGACAGATGCTGTTGCTTTTACTAATTTGCATGCTGAACTGGACGTCATAATTATGCATTCACACTTGCACACCTACACTTGAAAGGCATACATTTCTTAGAAACGAAACATATTGTTCCCTCATGATAATCTTTATTTATAAAAATTAATCCCCATATCTCATCATCACGCTTGAACTTGAATTCTTTTTTTGTTGTGTTATTGTAAGAAGGTTCTTATGAAGGAAAAACCGGGAAAACTTGCAGGTAAACTGTACTTAACATTTTTTTCAATTTTCCCATTGTGCAATATGTTAGTAATGTCAAGCAATACGAAGTTCGCCGGGTCGGCTAGTTTGTAATATAAATATATGTCAACACATGAATATACAATAAATATGTTATAAAATATATAATGTTCATAATAATAAGATATATACGCCGCTAGATTTTAAGAAATATAATTTTAGGTTTTCTTGCTATCAAACAAAAATATTTAACATTTATATGCAACAATTATCCATGCTTACGAGGCTTAATCAGTTTGGACTCCTGTCTCCCTCTACAATACTGTTTTATTTAGGTTACACTATATTTAAAGCCGCTTTTTGTGGGAGAAAATAATAAAGATTATTATTATTATTAAAATATAAATACAAATTAAAAGCTATATTTGAACAAATATAATTTTTTCAAATTTAATAATGTGTTAAGACAAATCACACAAATCAAGATAAACCCAAAGCAAATTAAACACCTACATGTGTTAAAGGTGTTACTGATAAAAAGAAACCTTATCAAACACCCACTCCCAGAAATACAGATATCTGTGTTCATCTCGTAAACACCAGCCCCTGTTAGAAATCTAGCTAAAGGTTTGAGCTTCGAAGGGATCAAGGTTTTTAGGCGAGTAGACCCTTCGAGGCATGTGTTGGTTAAGCAATACTGTGAACTTTGTAATATTTATATTTGACACAATTTGTTATTTAATAAAATTGCCGAGCTGCAAGTGTTGCGATTCCTTATTGATTCACACTGACATTTATATTCATATTTTATGGGCGTTTTAACAGCTTACATCGTGTTTATAAGTAGAGTCAGTAGGAAATTTTATTGGTTAAGGAATTGAATATTTACCGAATACAATGTGCGGCATTGTTTTAATAAAAAATAATAAAATACAATCAAGTGTATAGAGTTTTTAACAACTTCTATTTTCTAATCAGGTAAGGTTTTTAATTCGTAAAAAGTAGAACCGTATTGAATAAAAAGAAATTCATATTCGTTTAGATTTTTGTAATATATGCGAACACACACGATGAAACCAATTCCTTTTCGAAAATTTCTGCACCTAAGCTAATTAATAAGTACCTACTCAATAAACTTAAATTCGCTAAATTCACAGTATTATTAGCCCCGGATAGAAAAAGTCTTTGTTTTTGTAAAAAAGAGAGATATCATAGTTTTCAAGTGTCTGTGCGTGTCTAACTATGGCATCTTAACTCCTAAAAGAATGTGCCGATTTCGATGTATATTTTATGATTGAAAGCTGACGTGATCAAGATTGTTCTAAGCTACGTCATGTATAAGTTTTATCATGGATTATTCATATATTTTTTTTAAAAAAAGTGGTATCTTCGCGCCCATATCCCCGAAGCGGTAGGCAGAGGTACAACCAAGGCACCCACGACTAGCCGAAGATACTAAGTCCCACAATGTGATAGGTGGCAAGCCTATCGCCAACCGGGCACAATTCCAATCCCGACCAACATTTTTTTTTATTAGAAAATTGGAAAAATCCATTGGATCCATATATTTTTTTAATTTTATGATTATTTGAGTCTCCAATGTGTTGACCTACATGTACCATATTTTATTTTGTTCCTAAGACTCAATATAATATGACCAAAAATGTATAGTCATGTGAATGGGGTATTTCCAAAGTATGACAAGGAGTGAGATCTTTTTTTATGTAAGAAAATGATAGCTATTGTCTGCAGTTTTTAAAGTTCTCCCTCAAATACCCCTTGAGCAAATGAGATAAACGTGTATGCCCGTCTTAGAATAGACACACTGTCTAGATCGGTCCAGTTAAATCTGCATACAAACCAACAATCTAGTAACGGAACGCAACAATCTCTTTTTAGTTTTCAGTATTGTTTGTTGATCGTCTTGTTTTTTATTTAATAAATATTTTTTATGTTAAAATCTACAACAAAATTTGGATTTTCGTGTTATTGAATTTGAAGATTATTAATACATATTATGGTATCGCTTATGCAATCAATTAACCACAATTTTTGGGTTCGTTTCCCGATGGGACAAGCATTTGTGTGATAAAAATCTAGATTCATGTATTTCTGGGTCAAGGTGTTCATTAAATTTAATCCGGTATTTGTACAGGCAATTTTACCCAACGACAGAAAAATAGGGGTGTTATAAGTTGACGTTTATGGCACCATAATTTGTGAACGGATGGACCGATTACGATGTGGATTTTTTGGTTGAAAACTGATGTGATCGAGATGGTTATTTTATTTTTATTTTTATGTGTGATTTGTTTAAGAATATTTAAATTCTTACAAAATCTATTCTGGACAATTGGTTAAGACAGTATCCACCTTTCACTGAAACAAACCGAGTTAATACGAGTTTACATTTCCAATATTTCTGTTGTTTTAACGAAATCTTTCCTAGAAGAGAAAACAATTTATACATTGTAACAATACAATGGAATTCATAACACTTAGGTATAACATCAAACAATGAACATTAGTTTATACGTTTTTTAATGCATCGTAACGCTTATTACTCCTGGCGCGGTCTTTACCCGCGCCCGCGGCGGTTGCGGGCCCTCAGACTCCGTAGAATGTAGATTTATATGCAAAAAGTAAAATCACATTTCACGACGCGATTTTCACCCGCAGCGCCTGCGGTTGTTTGCGGTTCTCGCGAGCGGTCGTCTGCCCGTTAACTGTGCTAGTGGCGATCTCTCGCTGCCGCCTCGGCGGGTTTCAACCGCGCGCTCTACGATCGCTTGTACCATTGACCATTTTGTATTATTTGTACTGATTATTTAACCGCAACCGCTGGCCACGCGATCGTCAACTGCCAAGTTTGCCAATTTCTATCGCGGCGGCTGCGGGACCACAAAAATACCGGTCTCGAGAGTTTAGAAATAAAATTGCAAAACAGTGACCGCCGCGGACGCGGGCAAAAATCACTCCATGAGTTCTGTCTATAAATGTTTTAATGTTATGAATATAATAATATGCCAATCATTGGATCAGTCAATAAAGCAATAAAAACAATGCTTATATATTCGTTCAACTTTTCAGTGAATTTAATTTTAATACCTTTTTTGTGAGAGTCCGGAGCTTGTCATAGGTAAAAATGAAAATGAGTTATAAGTAAATAAATCATTGCGACACCGAAAATTACAATAAAATGTGTTTTAAATAAATGACAGATTCGCAATAAAATTTCAATTCGCAAGATCATATCTCACATTTTACAACTTTTACAATTTAAGCCTCTATTCACACCTATGACAACCACATAACATCGCTGCGACAGAATGTGGCCAAGTATTCAGCAATTTCAATACAAAATTGGGTCCAATCGCGTTGTGTAGTTCCTGTGTAGTGATGCTTGTCGTGTTGTTGTGGTACATGTGAATGAAGCCTTAAGTATTTAAAGAAATTGAACTTAAGATGGATATGTAAAAAAATATGGATATGTGAATGGATTGTCGACACTTAAGTATCGTAAAAAAAAAATTTAATTATTATTTTCACACTTTTGACACATCTTTTGTGCTTTAAAAGTAAAACCGTTGTATTTATCAGGTTAAGAGGCAAACAAGCAATGGAATTTTTGAAGGTAAAATCATCTTCTTAACAGTATGTTGTCAACTTTAGGAATAGCCAACTCAGCATACGAAAATGCCTCAAAGAAATATTTTTTAACATATATGTATGTATTTCTGTCAGTCCTTTGGAAGGTAAGCAGTTAGTATGGAGATCCAAACGCGACGTCTCCTACATAACCGGTGTAACTTAATTATTTAAGTGTTTTAAGTAAATAAGTATCTTCAAGCCCATATACCGTAGGCAGAGGCACAACCAGGGCACCCACGACTAGCTGAAAACACTAAGTCCCACGATGTGATAGGTGGCAAGCCTATCGCCAACCTATCCAATCCCGAGCAACATTTTTTTATTGGAAAATTGGAAAACCCAGATTTTTTTTTGTTGCCCGACTCGGGATTCGAACCTGGGACCTAATGTAGTCAAGCCCAACACCTAAACCGCTAGATCACAGAGATAAACATAAATATATTAATTTCCGGGCCTGATTAAGTTTCGTGTGCAGACTTCGCCCTTTCATCCATCCATCTATCGGCTTTCTTGCCAGACCGCTCGTAAGAGATAAGCAAAGGTTAAATGAGCCATTAACAACAAAACCACTGGTGGTAGAGCTCGTCCAGTTACGGATCTACTAATTTAACACCTATTCCTGCTTCCATAATGATATACAATGCGAATGTGGATGGAAGTAAATACCCGGGGAGACCTAAGTTGACATTCCACGATCAAATCGCTCGGGTTTTATTCGAAGGTGGTGTCAGAGAGTATCGAGTGCTAAACCTCAAGATCCTGGCAGAGCTGCCTGACTTCCTCCATAATTATATAATTGGACATTACCCAACCGATTTAATTGTGGAATGTCAAAAATGATATAAAAGTAAATCCTGTGAATACAGTAAGTATTTTCATTTATCTGTTCTATTTATTAATTTATTTCACACTTTACTTAGCTATAAAAGAATTCAGTTACGTTTTTGTAGAATTGACTGCGAAAAACAAATAAACTAGCAAAAAAATTTGACTGAGGTTTCATGATGCAAATTAAAATGCACTTAAAAGAATGTTATTTTTATGTTGCTTGTAATAACAGACAGGTCTGCCAGGTCCGTGAAATTTGACATTCAATACTCTCTACCTACCTCTTTAGGGACTTGGCAAAACATATGTATGTATGTATATGTGTATGTGTATGTGTATGTGTATGTGTATGTGTATGTGTATGTGTATGTGTATGTGTATGTGTATGTGTATGTTTTTGTCTTTTGATATGACAATAAACTCTCCAGTGCTATTTATTTGCCCATTTATTCAATACCTTGAACGCTTAATTTCTCTGCAAAATGTTTACCTACCTTGTTTCCTCACATTTCTTATTGTCTTGCAGTTGCGTTGCTATACATCAATTAGCTTTTTATCAGTGTTTATGACGACCTTCTCCATTTAAAATGTTACTTAATGATAGATTAAAATTTGATTCACGTCTCTGAGTGCGGTCACTCGAGATTTAAGGTTTATATATCAAAAATTACTTGTAATAACAACATTTAACCATTTTTATTGAAATTTTAGATTTTAAATGATATTTATAAATACCCTTTGATTTTTGTTAACGAAAAGAATTTAGGCAATGTAAATCATGGTATGGTGTATGAGCTGATCTGTGTTAAAATACTTTTATTATGTTAAGTTGCGGTTAAGGTAACGGTTCAACTAATGTCAGATACAATCTCTCACTCCAAAAACCAGCAGACAGATAAGAAAGTCCGACTGAATAAACTCTGCCAAACCATTCACAGAAATAAAATCAAGTTTTGATAACGGAATAGCCTTAACCTATTTTGTGATTGTTGCTACAAAGAACCAGCTGGAAAATGATTCACGGTCTAGGTCTAAAACGGTCTAGTTTCTAAATTTATGAATATAGATAGTTTTATTCGTCGTTCTTTTAATTATCACGTCATGTTATGTAAAACGAGTTGTGCTATCGCGCGAGTGTTGCACGTGCATGTCTGGTTTTTTCGGTTCACCAAAGTTATTTCAAGGTGGTGTCTCTCTAGAATATATATGTAGTTATTTTATTTGCAATTGCATCGTTATCTACTATAAATACTCATTATTTTCTTGTGTTATACGTCACAACATACTACTTATAGATAGATAAAAGCTTCAAAAAGCTAAATAATAATAATAGAATATCTGTAATAATAAAAATATATCTGTAATAAATTAGATGAATTGATCTAACCCAAAATTAAATTATTTGTTTTGTTATGGGTATTAGACAATAATACCAACACATAGTTATACATAAATAGATACCATATAAATAAATACATACATATCTCTAGACAAGTTACACAAATTGAATCTAACCCCAAAGTAAGCAAATTATATGCTTGTGTTATGGGTGTTAGTCAACGATTCTAATACATAGAAATACTTAAATAGATACAAGAATAAATTTAATAAACACCTAGACGTGCGAACATAGACATACATGTTTATCACATAAACGTCTGCTGCCGTCGGGATTCGAAGCAGAGCCTCGCGGTTGGTCAGTGAAGCTAGGAGTGTAAGCTAATTCCTCCGTCAAAAGGCTTTGTTATATTATAATGAAAACCTCTTATTTTAAATGGTTCTTTTAGTCAGCTTCTATCACACAAATAAAGTTGAGTACAAAAATAAAAACCTTAACCCGTAGATTGCTAGTTGTTTGCAGCAGATTTGTCCACGTGGAATATGAGTTAAGGGATGAATAAGTATCTTAGGTCCTTTTCCAAATACTCAATAGTTCCTATGCGTTATTCCTTTAATATCAGTATCTTTAGCGTAATAGGTACAGTCCATTTAGTAAAGTAAGTAAGTAAATATATTCACGTCCATATCCCCGAAGAGGTAGGCATAGTCACAACCATCATTAGCCGAAGACACTAAGTCTCACAATGTGATAGCAAGCCTATCGCCAACCAGGCACATATCCAATCCCGAGCAAAATTTTTTATTACAAAATTGGAAAACCCCAATTTTCTTTTTGTTGCCCGACCCGGGATTCGAACCCGGGACTTCACGCAGTCAAGTCCGACAACTGAACCGCTAGACCACAGAGACCATTCTATCATTTCATGTCATTTCATTCTTTTCATTTTTGTTCTCAATCTAATTTAGAATGAATTAACTGCTTCCTTTGCGATACCTTTCGTATTTTTTCGGAAACGAACTTACCTATAACTGGTTCCTGGACGATGAAAGATTTCCTTGGTTTTGTCGGTATTCACTACTTATTCATAACTAATGTGACTCATGTACGATAAAATAGGTATTCCTCGTAATATATACGAATGCATCGTCCATCCATTGTTGTGGTCGTTACTAGTCAATATTTCAATCGAAAGTCGAAAGCTCGGTGCTCGGTCGGCGACCTCATTCGTTATTTCACGTCAAGTACCATACTGAGTCATCTTGCTTTGCATTTAGGATGGCACAGTTAGGGTTGCCAACTTTGTAATTTTTTATATTATAGTTTTTTCTACTATGTGATTAGAGTATATTTTTATTTGTTTGCAAATTCATATATTTTTTAAATTTGATAATTCATTGTACAAAGAAACTATGTATAAACCCCCTTACTAATAATACTTAGACGCCCGTTGACCTTGTGTGTAACTTAATTTTTTGTTAGGAAAGTGAAGTTACACACCAGGGCGCGAAAGTTTTATTTGTAAGGAGGTAAGTCTGGATAACATTTCTGCAGATACGGTTTTGACAAATTAGGTTAAGTTATTTTTTTTAAGTTCTAATGTAACTTTTACATATTGTTATCATTTAATTTAAAAAAAAAATAAAGATAAACATACTACTAATGTTTTAGTTAATTAATGTTTTATAAAGTAAGGCACAGCCATTGCTCTTTGCAAAATATATTTAATGTTTTTTTTTTTTAATTCAGTATTTTTATTTTATTTTTTAAATACTCGTAATATCAAATTTAATTGATATAAATATTTCTTTGAATCAGCTTTAGTGTACGCCAATTAAATTACTGACGACTGCTTGAACATGTCGGAGTTAAATTTAATAATGAGTTGAACTGTCAAATACGAAGTGATTCAACATTACATAGAATCTAATTCAGAGTTAAATATTTTACCCATCAACGTGCAAGTGGCCTTTAGTCATCTTGGTTCACGTGTTAATTAAGGCTTTACTGTAATGTAAAGATTAGATGGCCATCTGCCATTTTAAAGCACAAGAACTACGACTATACTTAAGAAATATACAAACACATATTGAACAATCAAAGCTATACCGTATTCCTTTGTTTAATTTGCTACACTCATTTGTTATAAAAAAAGAACTTTTAATTAGGAAGCACGAGCGATATATACAGGCATGATCGTTACAATACATTTCTTACAATTACATTACTGTTGCTATATTATATGTATACCATCGACCGCCTCGGCTTCAAACGGGCGTAAATATATACCTTACTCTTCAATCATATTATCTATTAAAAAAAAAGCATAGAATGGAACATAGGGATATAGGAAACAACATTGTTTTTCTACTATGTAGTAATCAAAAATATTTTATTTACTTTCGAGGCAACCTTAAAAGTGTTGTCTTTTATAAAAAATACATGAATATTGAATATATTTCTGAGCTACACGGTCATTTGTATCCATTAAGTATTTAATTAGCTGACCACAGCCCTACTAATCTAAATTTAACTAGGCGTCAATATTAGTCACTTGTTAGGTACAGTTAATCATGTGAATTAAATTCTGGAATACTTTTTCTTAAAACATGTTGGCTATGACTTTACTACACGCTAGACATATAATTTAAATGTGAAAATTAAGTACCAGCTAGTTACGGAAATCTTTAAATAATCGTGATAAATTATTAAACGTCTGGTTATCGTTTATTTGTCATCTTATTATTATATCTTAAAACGTACCCTTAATCATCATCGTTTTGTAATATTTTTAGTGGTATCTCTTGCACACAACTTAAGAGCCATTTGCAACTAAAGATTTGACATTTATTTTCCTTTTTTATAGTTAGTCTTTGTAGAGTAGTGTTAGTGGTAGTATTTATCAGTGTTCTCAGATAAATTAAAAAATATATATTTGACGACGTAAAGTAACCCTTTATTAAGGTTTAGGGAAATAGCATGTGCTTTCAATACGCCAGCTACACTTTTGATCCGTATCGAAACGTCGAAATTTTAAAAGGACATGCTGTGATTTTGATTAAAAGTCCAACAATTAGGGGCCGTGAAATAAAAAGTTTGAGAATCATTGCCAAATACATTATTGAACTTTTATTTATTATTTTCTATTTCTGAAACAGCATAATAAAATCAATCAAAATTTATTTTGCTTAATGGAAATTTATTACTTTTTAATTTCTTTAAGTTAATTTTAAACTACTGGGCATAATTCATCATATTAATTATAAAGAATAAATTTGTTTATATTCAGGTTTTATCGTTACCGTTAAATATTTTGATAAATTATCAATTATCGGTGTCTTTAGATTATATGCTGGAAATAGAATTAAGATACAGTTTTGCATAATAAATTAGTAATAAGTAGGATAGGGCAAATGTCAGTAATTTTCTAATTTGCTGAGCTCTTTCTGTTTAATATATGCGCCACATTTTATGCTTGCTTGCTCACAACGGTAAACCGACACGCAGAGAGAAAGTATCTTCTATAAGTTTTGACAATGTTTGACAATACATTAATCGAAATGAAAGTATTTCCACGAAATCAATGCGAGCGTTATCTTGTCTCACACTTTGTATATTTGCTATCCAGTTGAAGTAGATTTGATTAATTTTCTTTTTAACTTTTTTCCCAACAATTACACAAAAAAAGTAATCCTAAAAGACGAGGTCACCGAACACACTAAGCTCTAATTAATAAGTCCTAAATGTTAGCAAAATCCCTTGACACAAATTTTAATAGCTTGATTGTATAAGTACATTCAAATCTTTATTATTTTCGCAAACAAAGATATGTTCCATTTTATTTATACCACTAACCTACACAGAAGATTTAAACCAAACTGAATTAATGTCCGTAACAGTTATAAAAAGAGACAAATTGAATTAATATTGATGATTCGGCGGTTTCTCGAAGGTTGGCACACATTCTATTGTGAGATGGACTCTAAATCGAACATATTAACCTGAGCATTAACGGGATACATTAACAAAATTTACATATAATTAAAAAAATAAAAATATCCCTGCACAAATAGATGGAATGAAAGCCAAAATAGGCAAATGATATGCTTTTTTATGGGTGTCAGTCAACGTTGTTAATACACAGAAATACTTAATTAGACACCGGAATAAATGTAATAAGTACCCAGACCCGGAACAACAGACATCAATTCTTATTACACCAATGTCGGGAACCGCAACCTCGGTAAAGTTAGGTGTAACTCCGCAGCCAATGAGGTAGTCAATAGTTCAAGCAAATCTTTTTTTTTTTCAATAAAACAATAAGTATAAAAACATAAACAAGATGATCTAACCTCTGGTAGTATAATATTTATGTCGCTTATTGGCACGAAGGCATTTATTACCTAGAGCTAAGATATCTGCTAGCTTGTAAATTGATCGGTTATCCCTGCCTTCAGACCGAAAAACTTTAAGTGGTGGTCTAGTGGTCCTGCGTCGGACTTGACTTCTTGAGATCCCAAGTTCGATCCCCGGATTGTACAACAACAAAAAAATAGAAAATTCATATTTTCAATTTCCTAATAAAAAAAGTTGTTAGGGATTGGATAATATGTGCCCGGTTGGCGAAAGGCTTGCGACCTATCACATTGTGGGACTTAGTGTCTTTGGCTAGTCGTGAGAGCCCTGGTTGTCCTCTGCCTACTCCTTTGGGGATATGGGCTTGAAGATACTTTTTACTTACTTAAAGTACCCTATTTACCATTACCTATCGGAATGCTAACAATGCTAGCAAGTTGTTGTTTGTGTAGGATTCCACTATATAACCAATAATAACAACAAATGGACTTATGCTTGCCAATAGTCTGCCAGTTAGTTGGCCTATATTCATTACAAATCAACCAAGACAGAGAAAACTAGCAGAACATTTACAATGTTAAAATACACTCAATAGAGGCGATACTATTTATTTATTCAACGATTAATTGTGCAAATATAAGTAAAACAAACTTATATTTTTTCCCATATAAAATAATATCACCAAATACTTAAATGGAAAAACCCCATTCACGGAGTTATGAAGTCACAGATAGGCATACACACAGCCGTGTCAAACTATCGACACCTCTCTTTATTCGTTAAAGTTTAAAAATGTGAGTTGGTTTATAGAAATGACGGGATTTTTTTCAAATTATATAGAGAAATTTATTGATTAAAAAATTGTAGTCCATCTTTTAGGATACGATACAATACGGGATACGAAGACGTTTACGTCTTCTATAATTTAGCTATAATATCGTCCAAACTGTAAAAAGTACAGCGGGCAAAAGCGTATTAACGACAGTAGGTAAGTATTTATTCCCTTCCACTGAGCGGTATCCCTTGCTTCAAAAACAAATAATTATTGTTATTATATATAGTTATTTGCGAATTTATACAGAAAAATATTATTTTAGTTGTTATCTAGACATTCGTAATTACAGTTAAGTCAATAAGCTACGGTAGTGTGACGACAATCATTGTCATAATCTTCGCAGATTTTATTTCGTTAAAAATATTTAAATACGATCTTAGCAGGATGTGATTTGTTTTCCGTTGGCAAACAGATGGACCATGAGATTAAACACTCATGTACGTGAATGCTAACTACGATTATTATTGCTAACTACACAATATTCTTAATCTGGGAGTTTTATTTAAAAATCCATAAAATTATGCAGGGTTTATCCAAAAAAAAATATGACAAGAAAAACTAACACAATTATTGTACATTTGATTATTATTACTGATTTTCCCTTGATGGAAAGTGAAGAAGGGATATATGATTAACCTCGTGTTAATCTAAGTGCACTGAGTAAAATAGACCATCTGCCTCTCTGCCAGGTATCTGGTAAGAGCCAAATACTGGTTGAAATATAGGTCAGTACCAACTACATAACTAGTCGACTGCAGTGCAGGTCCTGATTATCTATTCCTGTCAAAATGATTGACTCTGTTTGGTTCTAGGCCGGAGGATATGGTAGCCGGTACTTGTACCATAGGCTAACATCCTATCCGCAGGACGGTCACTCATCTATACTGTCTTTAGGTCACGGTTATCTCTTACCATCAGGAGACCCGTGTGCTTATTCACTAACATACCTCGTAAAAAATATGGAAGTATGTTACCTAATATGTCAAATCACTGTTTTCTTGAAGACGCTAAATTGTAATACAGTTTTGACTGAGTGTTCAAGTAATTATAAAGTCCAATAATAGAAAAAGTTAATCGTTTTTTGTTCGTTATCGTGACTTCCATACAAATACACTGAAATCTTGCCATACATCTCAAACAGGTTTTCAAAAGATGTAATTTACAATGAAATCTATACAATACGTCCCTTTATTGTGCAGCACATAGGGATATAACTTCTACATAAAAACAAATGATACTACTTACGGATATTAATTATTCTATGATGATAAACAAAATTAATCATAACTAACTTCTGTCAAGCAAATAAATAAATAAATGTCCCTGGATATGTCACACAAATTGAATCTAACCCCAATGTAAGCAAATTATATGCTTGTGTTATGGGTGTTAGTCAACGATACTAATACACAGATTTACTTAGATAGTTTCTTAATTTGTTGACATGAAAAAAAATACATTAAATTAAAAATTCCGACCGAAAACACACTATATTATCGCAAATTAATTAGGTGAATCAGTATTAGTTAACATTAGCAACGTAGCTAACATATTAGATACTTAATACTAAAATGTTAATAAATAACATTTAAAAGACATAATGTCTGCATATTTTTGTAATATATCTCTTTTATATCTGCTTCAATTCATGTGTTTAGTTAAATTAGTTCTATGTTGGTATACGCGACATTTGAATAGTAGAATTAGATTAAAAACTAGTTTCCCTCACGCATAGCTTAAATATTCCTGCAATGGAGCATTGGCCTGTTACCACAATTTGTAGCGTTCATTCTCTTTTTGTTTGGTGACAAATTGTTACAAATCTGAACATTTATTATAATGTAAATGAGTGCTCTTAAGTTACAGGGTAATAAATTACGAATACATCAGATGTAAAACAAAAAGGAACAGATGTGTGATTCAACTAAAAAAAACCTCGTTAGTTGTAATTTTTATTTAGTAAAATAACACATTCATTACAACTTGACCATAATGATGTTTGCTAAAAAAAATATTACACGGTCATTCGTGGGGTAATGAATTTCAAAGGCTACTGTTGCAAACCTTGTTTAGATAGACAAACTAGCAAGAAGGCTTGCTTGTTTGACACAGACGTTGAAGCTAATCTTAGCATAAATAAAGAAGTTTATAGGTTGTAGTACTAATCTGGCGAGTTGTTTTAGGAACCTGCTACCTATTGTGACTGACTAATACTAGATTACTATGTTAGTAAGCGATGGGATCTTTTTTTTTTATTCTTGTTTAATTAAGAACAAAGCTCTTGATGTCATGTTCTCATACTTGAACAATAGAGTTCAGAGGGTTAAAATAAATGTTAAAACTTCTTCGGGTTCTGCGGTAACGATTGGCGTACCGCAGGGCTCTATTCTTGGTCCATTTCTGTTTCTTGTCTTTATAAATGACTTACCTTATTACATAAGGGACACGATATTGTTTTGTTCACGGATGACACTTCACTTATATTCAAAGTGAAAAGGCAATTAGGTAAGTATGACGAAGTGAACAATGCGACATCCAAAATTGTACATTGGTTGACAGTTAACAATTTTCTTTGAAAATGGTAATAAGACGAAATTTATTAGATTTTCAATGCCCAATGTTAGGCTAGTAGATTCTAATATACAACTAAGTGGATCTAAACTGGATCTGGTTAAATCCACTGTCTTTATAGGCATCACAATTGATAATAAATTACAATGGGGCCCTCACATTGAGAAACTGGCAAATAGGCTTAGTTTAGCAATATTTGCAGTAAAAAAAATTAGAACATGAACAGATGTTCAAACGGCCCGAATAGTGTATTTTAGCTATTTTCATAGTTTAATGTCTTATGGGATACTTCTTTGGGGAAATTCTGCACATATAAATACCATATTTGTATTACAGAAAAGAGCTATTAGAGCTATTTATAATCTTAAAGTAAGGGATTCCCTCCGAGAAAATTTCAAAGAAATAAATATTTTAACCTTCAGTTCTCAATACATTTATGAGAATTTAATGTATGTTAAAAAATTCTATATATGTTTACAAAAAAATGTGATGTGCACTATGTTAATACGAGGAATAAAACTCGTCTCCATAAAATTAGTAAATTCTTTTTGGGTCAATGTATACGTTTCTACAATAAGCTGCCCATTGGTATTAGAGATCTACCTTTAAATAAGTTTAAAAAATATATAAAAGCAAAATTATGTCAAAAAGGCTATTATACGGTCTCAGAGTATTTGGAAGATAAACATGCTTGGGGATAGAGGTTTCAATTTACCACTGCAATTTGTAATGTGATTTGTTGTATGTTTTATTTTAGTTAAAGTAAGATTGTAATATATATTTTTATCTAGCTTATATTGTAACTATTATTATTAAAAAAAGACAAGCCCGCTGAGTTTCTTACCACTTGTATGGTTCAATTGAATAAAGATTTTTCTGATTCTGATTCTTCCCTACTTTAGAAACATATCAATTAATTTTAAAGAAAGAAAAAATTTCGCCCCAGACAGGATTTGAACCTGTAACCTTTCGTCTCAAGCCGACGAATGCTCTAACCAATTGAGCTACTGAACAACTATCTCTTGACAATTATCATGACTCATTTATAATCGATACTAGCTGTTCCGGCGAACTTCGTTTCTTCCGTCCAGTTTTTGAGGGAAAATTTTCAATTGTATTTTCCCTACTTTCCCCACCTTGGAATGATTATAAAAAGTACTCTATGCTCGTCTGGTTCTAAGCTTTTGCATGCATTATAAGCATCACGCATTTTCAGCCAAATCAGTTCAGCCTTTCTTGAGTTATAATTAATGTAACTATCACGACTTTTTTTCTTTTATATATTTAGATTATTAGCTCCATGTGTTTGCCGAAGTTACAGAAACTTAAAGCACCGGAATAAGCTTTCATAACATTGAAACATTTCAGCATTTTAAGTTTATTTGCTTTAGCCTGGGACTTTATAATTGTAAAAAATAGTCTTTTCCCATCTATTAGGTGAATGTCGGGGTTGCGAAGCGTTGTTAGCAGACAAATAAACAAACTGTGGCCTAGTTGATTCTTTGACGTTTGTCAAAAATATATTCTTTTAGGGTTTGAAAAATGTAGAAATGTTGTAACAAAATTATTTGTTGCTAATGAAAATTCTTCGTTTAATGTAGAGGTACGTATTGTAATGTTCTATTGTTTTGTTAAGTTTTATTATTTAGTTATTTACATATATACATGAATTATACATGAATGAAAGTCGCCTCTGTGGTCTAGCGGTCCGGGTGTTGGACTTGACTGCATGAGGTCTCGGGTTCGAATCCCGGGTCGGCAAACTAAAAGAAAATTGGATTTTTCCAATTTTCTAATAAAAAATGTTGGTCGGGATGGAATGGAAATGTGCCCGGTTGGCAATAGGCTTGCCACCTATCACATTGTGGGACTTAGTGTCTTCGGCTAGTCGTGGATGCCTTGGTTGTACTTCTGCTTACTTCTTCGGGGATATAGGCGTGAAGATACTTTACTTTACTTTACTTTACTTTACTTTACTTTACTTTCCTTTCCTTTACTTACTTTACTTTACTTTACTTTACTTTACTTTACTTTACTTTACTTTACTTTACTTTACTTTACTTTACTTTACTTTACTTTACTTTACTTTACTTTACTTTACTTTACTTTATACATGAATTTGTCAAGCTTTATTTTAAACTAAGTATTTTTTTGGATCATTTTAATGAGTGATCGCGCTCAGATAGAATTTTGTTTTATGATATTGGAAGGCAAACAAGCAGAGGGATTTCCTGATGGTAAGAAATTCACGCCGCCTAGAGACACCAAAAGTGGTAATGGTGAGTTGCCAACATAAGGCCGGGATGATAGAACTCGAACAAAAGTAAGTTTACCGGCTACCTTACCCTCCAAACCAGAACACTTCATGACGTTGTGGTGGCAAAAATAGGTAAGGCGGTCATACTAATCCAGGTGAGTCACTGCAAAACTCTAACACCTAATCAGATGTCACGGTGTTAGTGACGGTAAACCTATGCTCGCCTTTTATGAGCTGCCTGGCAGGAAGGCAGATGGTCTATTCTGCAAAGGAGTCCGGACCAACTCAGCTGATGTCTAGTTGTCCATTTGGGCCAATACCAATAAAATAAAATGTAACTGCAAATACCCCTGACCAACACGAGGAAAACGGAATTTGGAATTATATGTATAGACTGGTTAAAAGTACCGCATCGTCTAAGTGAAAAACGTAATTGAGTATTATTCAATATCATGAAGATATACAATTAAATCTAGTCTAATTTACTTCAGAGTTGCAAACAAATTAAAATTTAAAAACGGTCGTAAAATGTCAAAACTAAACACAAATACTTACATGTAATTCCTTCTTAAGGCAAGCTCTATTACTTTAACTAGGTGTCCTTGCGAACTTCGTTCCACCAGTTATGTTTGTATGGGAAAACTTAGAATGTTGTTTTTCATATTTTACTCGCAGTTTTTCCTTTTTTCTTATCTTTTAAACCTTCCCTGGATTCCACAAATAATGCAAAACCAAAATAAGCGAAATCGGTCCAGCTGTTCTTGAGTCTTAGCTAGACTAATGAACAGCAGTGCATCTATATATTAATACGTGAAGCAAAAACTTTGGGCCACTTTTTACGAAAATTGCGCTGACGGAGGGAGGAGCATAATAATGCTTCTAAAGTACATTAAATCAAAAAATAAAACATTACCCACACTACACTGCATTTGATACACACAAACAAATATGATGATAACGATAAAAGATAACAGATGGCGCACCATACAGTTTGGAAACAAAGTAGTTGGTCTTGAGAAATGAAGATGGCGTTCTTATCAAAAAGATATTAAAATTTATTATGGTCGAATTCGAACAACGGGCGACCACTAGTTGTTATAAATAAGATTGAGTTACATGTAGCTGTATTGTGTCAATATTTTTCTATAACACTTTCATTGCATTTCTCATGATAACTTTCTTTGTCATGTTATTGCCAACTCATTTTCATATTTCTTTAAAATTTCAGGTTTCCCAACCTAACGACAAAAATATTTACCAAATAATAATTTCTTGCTCTATAAATTATAAGTACAAAAACATAAATAAGTATTTTTATTTTTCTGTTGTTTGATTTCGACTACCAGCAATATTATTTATTTTAGAACAGTTTGCTAGTATTTATTTATGTTTAGAGAATAGTCCTTTTAAATTATTGTGATAAATAAAATCGTTCTTCATTCAAGTCGTCGAGATTTGGAATTTGTTTCCCATGGACATTAAAAACTTTCCATCTAAGATGACGTTTAAACATGCGTTGAGGAATCATCATGTGTTTCAATAATTGATGATTATTATGTATTTAAGTAATTTCGTAGGCATGTATTTATGTTTATGGTTATATTTGATATTTAGAAGTTTAGTTATGGAATGATATTCAAGTGAAGTTTATGTAATTATTTATACCTTAAATTTTTTGTATAATAATATAATAAATATAATAATAAAATATAATAGAACATGTCATACCTTTTGCGAACTCGACAATCGTCTGGACTCTACCTGCTGGCTGACTGATTGAGAATACTGTATGACTTAGGTCATCTTTTGCATAAATTTTTTTTTTTTTTAATAAATATATTAATTTTTTCTACTTATTGCTTTATCTAATATTTATGTAGATCATCGTTCATCCACCGGGTCACTTGTTTGCAGCTACAGCAAAAGAGTTTTTAATCACTATATTTAAACAACTTGTTTTGCTTTCTCTGGAATACTCAATAAAATAATTAAACACTAAAGGCTACATTTAAAATTGCAGACTGAGTATAGGTACCCCTTGAATGCAGTTTAATGCCTAAAATTAAATTTTATGGACAGGATATATGCCCTTTGCAACACAAAGAACATTTTAGCGGCGAAGCCCATGCGTAACTTCTACTGGTATTCAATGTACTCTTGCTAGTTATTTGAAGTTATATTGTCTATGTTGCATGGCGGCTATAGCTCTTCATATATCGAAGTAACGACACTCAGTTAAGCTTCAACCTTCGATTTGCATTTAAGGGACTTATCCAAACTTATTTATACTACTGTAACATAAACCTATGTACAGCTAGAAATAAGTCCTTTAAATGTCTATGTAAAGAAGACCTAATTGACGATCTAATTATGTAAGTAACAATTAAATTAAATATTTAACCGAATCGTGAAACTTCTACTCAAAATCGGCTAAAAATAACGAATGATTCGCTTGAGATTCCAGTCGAACAAAAATGCGAATTGTTATCATAATTATGCGAATACTTGAGATATTTATCTAATATTTAATGTATTTTATTTGATACATTGGCGATACTTCGGTCCATTTACATCGTTTTACCATAAACTCGGGCCATAAATTTGAATTGAAATATCAACAAAATAGAGATATAAGATATCGTAGGTACTTATGACGATTCAACCTGAGCAAGACCGTAACTTCTTTTAATAACGAAACGAATTCGATTTTGTAAAAGCGGTGGAACATCAAATAATGCGGAACACACTACAAGACATATATCGTATTAAAAAAGTGGATACAAAAAGTTTCCTTGTTTGTCGTAATTTATGTTTGTTTTACTGTTCTCTGGATATAATATTACTGGATAAGTACTTGCAATTGTCTGGGGCATCATAAACATTATCTTTTTAACTCCCGACGCAAAAAAAGGATGTTAAAAGTTTGACGTGTCTGTCTGTGGCATCATAACATAGACATGTTTGATGAAAATTGGTTGAGCTGTTTAAAAGTTGTTGAGGGTAAAAGTGGAGAGATTAACCGATTTTTTTCCTTTTTAAAGGGAAATTAGGTTCTGAAGTCGGGGTTTTTTTTAATATTTAATTTAAAAGTTATGATTATTACAAACCAAAAGCTAACGTTGTTTGTCATCATGACGTAAATCTACAGAGCTTGTGTTCCAATTTCTAGGACGAGGTGTCCAGGAATCTTACTCATGAGAGACTTAACATCCCAACTCCATGTTAAAAATGAACCATTACCACGTAATTTTCGTGTCTATAAAATACAAATGACATAGTTTCTTAACATCTGACGTCTGACTAGGTGGCAGAGATTCGTAGCGACTCACCCGAATTGGCACTACCGCCTTACCTATTCCTGCCGCCATAACGTCATGACGTGTTCCGGTTTGGAGGGTAAGATAGCCGGTTAACTTATTTTTGCTCGAGATCTAACATCCCGGCCTCAGGTTGGCATCGCTCGATTACCACCAATCGAGACACCAGTCTCTATTAGTTCATCTCTGTTAGCTTATCATGGCTATGTTTCTTCCCTTTTGCAGTATGGTATTCCTATTTGGGGGAATTCTGTAGAATTAACTAGACTCTTTAGAGTTCAGAAGAAGTGTATACGTGCTATATGTAGTGTCAATCAATTACATTC
>NJDC01006473.1:7768-32866 GCA_002245475.1 Calephelis virginiensis | reverse complement strand
CAATATTATAAAAAAAACATCAGAAAATTCCTTTTCTTGCTTTTTAATGTTAAAAACTATTTTTATTTCGTCTTCTTCATAATAACTCAAGGGCCACTTGCACTGTGAGTTACATAGTCAAATGTGGTGAAACGTCCTAATGTTAGAACCTAACTCAGAGTTAAATATTAGTGATTTAACCCAGGAATGTGCAAGCGGGTTTTTTATGTTTTTCGGTTTAACTTAATTATAATCAAGTATTTCTATAAATTTTAAAGAAAGAAAAAATTTCGCCCCAGACAGGATTTGAACCTGTAACCTTTCGTCTCAAGCCCACGAATGCTCTAACCAATTGAGCTACTGAGGATTCAAGTCCCGTGGCGAAATTTTTAATTCCTTTCTAACCCGTTAACGCGGGTAGTTATGTCCTATAGATACACAATTCTGAGTACCCACCAAATGAGTTCATCATTACAGATGAAATTTACATTTTAGAATGGCCACAACTTTTGTTTCTCGCAACGTATTTTTTCTTTTTTTTCTTTCTTTAAAATTTATAGAAATTTATCCCAAGCACAGGGCAAGTGCTAAAATAAAAGTATAATCAAATATTTAAAACTGTTCATGTGTTTTTTTGAATGATGATGTGTCTGTGGTCTAGCGGTCCAGGTGTTGGATTTGACTTTGTGAGGTCCCGAGTTCGACTCCCGGGTCGGCCAACAAAAAGAAAATTTGGTTTTTCTAATATTCTAATAAAAAATTTGCTCGGAATTGGATATGTGCCCAATTGGCGATAGGCTTGCCACCTATCACACTGTGGTACGTAGTGTCTTCGGCTAGTCGTGGGTGCCTTGGTTATGCCACTAAACCCCACAATGTGATAAGTGGCAAGCCTATCGCCAAACCAAATACATCCAATCCCGAGCAATATTTTTTTATTACAAATTTGGAAAAAACACATTTTTTTTACTGCCCGACCAGGGAATCGAACCCGGGACCTTATGAAGTCAAGTCTAACAACTGGGCCGCTAGACCACAGAGGCGAAAGTTTTTACTATCTGAATTCGATAATTGATTTATATTCTACTGTTTGAATAAGCAACACAGGTGTCCCTTATCTCAAATAGTCATCAAATGGTTTTTAATTAAATAAGAAAAATATTTGATATTGTAAAACGATGAAATGTGCCAAATCCATTACCTATCTCATAAAATAAAAGTATTAATATGCTAATTCGTGAAGTTTAAATACATATTCACCTCAGGTGGAAAACCGGATTGGGTGGCAACAGACATTATGTCTCCTTAGTTACACCGACTACTTTTTTCTGCTGTTGGACTTTGCGATTCATAATTATTATTGAACATTATTCACGAAATGTGTTGTTAACCGAGTTAAAAAACACGAGGAGGTTCTCAATTCGGCCGATATATTTTTTTTATGTATGTACATCGATTTCTCTTTCTGAACCGATATACGTAATTCTTTTTTTGTTTGATGCGGAATAGTTTCGAATTTGTCCCATAAAAATTTGATTCAGGTAGGCCCATTAGTTTTTGTTCATTTTTTATCTATTTTCTCATATCCTGATGTTTATTTTTATTAAATTTTACCATATCAGCAGTAAACTAAAAAGTATTAAATAAAAATAACTACGTTAATAAAAACCGACTTCGAAACTAAAAAGCAAAAAGCAAAAAAATAATAAAGATTTAATAATAAATACATACTATCTATTATTAATACGTGATATTTACTGATAGGTATGAAGTCGGTGCCAAGGCTTAAACTAAAAACTATATTATAAGTAAGTATTGAATTGGCTTGGCATCCACTTCCAACTTATTAGAAAATGGCACATATAAATAATATATAATATGTAATTAATATTAAATCTTTATTAATTTTTGGTTTTAGTTTTAGTTTTGAAGTCGGTTTTTATTAACGTAGTTATTTTTATTTGGTTAAGGTTTCATAAGATAACATTAATCAGCATCGGTGTGTTAGATCTTAGATTAAAGAGCTGAGCACAGGCAGTAAGTTTTGCGGCTTTTTAAGAAACATGACAATATTTTAAAATGTCCATTACTTAAGTAATGGCCCTAAGTTACTGATTCTTTTTATTTTAACTTTTGTAAAGATATGGAATAAATTACTAAGTACAGAGTAATGGAAAGTTTCAGAATACTTATTATATTATCTAATCATTTTTAATGAATGATTTATTTGTAAATTTGTTATTCATATCAGTCCTGGATTCATCAATAGGCAATATAGGCCGCGGCCTAGGGGCGAAAATATCTTAGGGGCGGAATATTTTAGATAAAGGGAAAACTATTACTTTAGAAAGGTACCCATGTACCTACCTAAGGTACACCGGGCGGAGAAAATAAAGCGGCACTGATTAATATCAAGATATCTGTAAGTTGTACAGCTATGTACACTCGTATACTCTACAAAGTACCTATTAGGAGACCCGAATTGGCCTACTATGATCTAATTGAAGAGTTACGTCGAATATAATTAAAACCACGTTATACATGCGATAACAATTGAAAACGATGTATATGTTTCTTTCTGTTTTTCTCATGTAAAATTAGAATATACCTAACTAACAAGAATAAAGAAGTACTTAAGTAAAAAAACATCTTACGATGTAAACAAAACAAAACATGAAAGGTTACATACATTTAGTGACCTACTTGATCATTTCCTCCTCGTACAAGTCATAAAATTAAGTAGCCTTAAAAAGAAAAGAGAAAAAGTTCCTTGTTTTTAGCCGTCTATAATTTCGCTTAAAGACTACTTCCGTTCCGACCAATATCTGTCAACATATTTCCACGTTTGGCTTGGACACATCACAAGAAGTTGATTTCATTGAAAACTACCAGCAGGATAATGAGTTTTAAATTATTGCTGCCGATAAAAAGTGCCTGAACATTGTACGTTTAACCTTTCTGTATTTTGAAACTGAAGACGCTACACGACGATACGTTGTTAGAATTTATGATCTAGATTATTAAGATAATATTATATTATGTAACATTTTAGGGGTGATTCTGATATTGTTTGAGTAATAGAGTGACGTGAAAGTATGTTTGGGTATGGGCGTTATACCACACACGTCAAACGTCGGCGACGCATCGTCTCCGTAGCCAAGCAACCGCGGGTACTTAAGCGCGCGAAAATGAATTGAGACAAGCAATTTACTAAAAACCGGAGAGCGCGCGGCACGAAGTGCGGCGGATCCCCGGCAAATATAAAGTTTGACGTTTCGTAAATATAAGTGACCACTTTTGTTACGAATCACAACTTATTTGTGAATAAATTTCAGTTCTGTGTTGTGGATAAACTTTAACTCAGCAAGATGATGGCCCTAGTGTTGTTTATTTTGGGGAGCTTGTTTGCTGCAATAGAGGGCTGCGGACCTGGAAAGCAACTTTTAAGTAAGTAATATTATTTATTAAGTAATAATATTTTAAGTAATATTATCATTGAATTAATAAATAGATATCTTCTTATTGTTAAATTGTCTTCAATAACAATTATAAATATTTGTAAAGGATTTTAACGCACGCGTTTTTCTTATGATATTGGAAGGCAATCAACAAGTCGGATTTCCTGGTGTTAAGAAATTCACGCCACTTAGAGACACCAAAGGTGTTAATGATGCGCTGCGAACATAAAAACGGGATGTTAGGCCTCGAGCAAAAATTAGTTAACCGACAGGAATAGGCAAGGCGGTGGTACCAATCCTGAGTCGCTGTTAGTGACGATAAGCCTATGCTCGCCTTTTACGAGCTGCCAGGCAGGAGGGCAGATGCTCTATTCTGCAAAGAAACCCAGACCAACACGGACCAAGCATCTAAAATACAGTGCAAATTCACGTTATGACCCGATAACAGACAAATAATACGAGATAGCATAAGTAAATAGCTCATAATGGTTTTGACAAAATTGGTTAGGGCGACCATGAGTGATGAAGATAATAAAATTGTTGATTGAAAGGCACTGAAGAAATCGCGGCAAATTACTAACCAGACTATAGTGAAAATTAAAAGTGGAAAATTAAATATTTAAAAACGTTCAGCTTTAATGACAAATCACTCGACGTATTTAATTTTAAAATAAATTCAAAAATGTGTATCTTTATTTGTAATGAATATAAAATTTCAACTTTTAATAGTTTTTAGATTTAAATCAAATATATTTTATTTAGTTTCAGTCATAGATCACAAGGAATACAAGCTAACCCATTCCTTATATCCCGTTGATACCGTTAACAATTTACATATTTGTCATCTTTCGTTGCATTTTTTTAGATATAATCGGCGTTTATTGAAAATTTATCTTAAGTTATGAATAAATTTAGACATATTATATCATGTCATCTATGATTTAAAAAACCAGAACCGGTTATTTTAAATAGATATCATTCTTAGAAACATAATACCTGATGCTAAATTTAAACTGATATTAGGATTTACATTTACCGAAACGCAAAGAAAAAGCCAGTTTTGTGATTCCCAACCCAACTTAATGTAATTCATAATCAAGGCCACTATTAATTCATCGTCGCCACCAAGTCTAAGTAAATTCGTCTACTGATTTTTGTCAAAACCGATAGGATTTGCATATAAGTATAGGTTGAACCCATAAAATTTTATTGACACAGACACCTGTGAGAACTTATAAATTAGATAAATTGATAGGATTATAGAATCATACATATTATACAAAGCATATCAAATTTGGTATATTATGAAGATAATATGATTTTTAATGATGCCCAGATAATCTGTACTTAAAATGAATTATTATTCCAGTTTCTAAAGTACCTTTTTGATATTAATTTATATTTTTTTACAGGATCTGGTGGACTGACGGCATTTGAAAAGCAAGCTATAGTAGATGCTCATAATCGTCTTCGACAGTCGGTTGCTTTGGGACAAGTGTCAAGTCAACCTCCAGCAGCCAATATGATGGAAATGGTACGTTTTTAATTTTTTTTTGAATAAATAAATGATAAAGTAAATAAATATCTCTGGACTGGACTGGATCCATTACTTTCATTAAATCTTCATTTTCATTTCATTAAATCTAGACGGCGTGAATTTCTTACCATCAGGAAATCCGTCTGCTTGTTTGCCTTCAAATATAAAAAAAATCGTTACCTACATATCCTACGAGTGAGATTATACAAAATATATAGCTTTAAACTATTAAAACATCAATTATTTTCTGAAGTTCATTTCGGTGCTAAAGATTTTTTAGTCAAAAGATGTTTTATTCAAATTTACAAATCGAAAAAGATAGACCATAAATATCAGCTCAAAAAGAATGTTAACGCCGCGTGACCGAATTGGAATTTTTATAAACTTTATTTATAGAATTAATAACCATTGATCATATTGATAAAAATAGATTCAAATAATTTTATTACTATAATATTATGTATTATGCTAATTCAGGACATTCTTATGGGCATATTTCAACTATACTGTAAAGTAATATTAAAAATCTATAAAATAACTCAAACTATTTTTTTTGTATTTAATAGTTTTTTATATCAATAGTCGAGCAAGAAAAATCCAAATGTCATTAACCAGCGATTTTGTCCTTATCGTTAAAGTATCAATTTTATTAGAATAAAATTATATGAAAATTATTTCAACCGTTCGTAATATTATTTAAGTTTTCGTAAATTAGCCTTTTATGCTAGTAATCTAAAAACGCTTAACATGTATGCCAACCACTTAAAGACAAAATGAATGGTTTTAAGTTTATTGGCTTTGTTAAGTCATGATGAATCATAATTTATTTACACATAATATACACATTTACACAGGCAATATTTACATTTAATGCCTTAAACACTTGTAGGGATCTGTCTCAATTCAAAAGAACCATCACAGTTGTCTTAATAGAACCGTCTGAACCCGTCGATACTTTTTAAAAATCAAAAGTAACAAACTTTCTCTTTATTAGGTTGATTTTGTTGAATACTCACTATACTAATTTTGAGTTATCGCTATCTTCTTTCAATGAAAGTAATACAAAGAGACGAAAAACCTTTTAATGCTGTACACCATATTTCTACAGATATTCAATCTATCATTCAGAAAACTTTGATTAAAAACATCACAATTTAACTTGTCCAGACTAATCTCAAATGTATAAAATATTTCATCTCTTTTGTTTTTACTTCATTTTAAAAAGGTAGCTTGCATCTAAATAAACTAGTTTGTGAATAGTAGAATCTCCAGCATTGTATTAAATATTATCGTCATGATTCGTTAAGCATTTTTAAAAATAACTATCCATCTTTCGAAACAATAGCAATTTTATTTTTTATTAAGAATGTATGTTTTATTTAGGTATGGGACGATGAATTAGCTGCGCAAGCACAGAGGTGGTCAGACCAATGCACACCTGCTCATGACCGTGCTTCCCAACGTGATGTTCTCCGTTTCCCAGTCGGACAAAACCTAGCTGCGACTTGGACCACTCGCCCGCCTTCTTCGCCTGCCGATTCTCAACCAGACTTCATGAAGCAAATCAATGCCTGGTTCGATGAAGTTCGCATTTTTGGCTTCAAGCCTATTAACGGTGGCCATGGAACGGGACATTATTCGCAGGTGAATTTTGGCCTATAAATTAATCTAAATAATGAATTGGATCAAAATAGTTATTTGTGAGTGTTTAGAAAAAGAACTTTAAAGAAGTTCATAGCTTCATTTGTCTAAAGTAATAACTCATCAAAAAGCAACCAGATTCATGATTGTACTTCATTAGCTTATGACCACGCAAGTTAAGAAAAGAAAAATAATACTGTAAAAAGTAAAGTATCTTCACGCCCATATCCCCGAAGAAGTAGGCAGAGGCACAATCAGGGCACCCACGTCTAGCCAAAGACACTTAGTCTCACAATGTGATAGGTGGCAAGTCTATCGCCAACCAGGCACATATCCAATGTAACAAATGATAAATAATGCTTTTGTAACTTAGTAGTATGTACTAATATAAATAAAACTTGAATAGTAAGTTTTATAAAATAATTTAATAATCTTTTGATAAAACGACATAGATTTCTTATACTTTCATTTTTTTCAGCTTGTATGGGGTGAAACTTCTCACGTAGGCTGTGGGTTTACCTTCTACTACGACTCTGTTCGTGGGTACACCAAACTGTACGTGTGTGACTATGGTCCAGGCGGTAACGTTATTGGATCAAACCCCTACGAAAAAGGTCGTCCATCATGCAGCGCCTATGGTCTTTCCGAATCCAGAAAATATTCTGGCCTATGCGGTGAGCATATCATTGTTTACTGTTATTTTTTGATATTAATTATTTATTTGTATAAATTGAGCAGACACTTACCAATAAATTAAATTCTCTTGCTGCTAATTTTACTATTGTCAAATTAATAGTAAGTCATGATGTATCTATCAACATATAAATTGTGTTCTTAGAGTTCCTCGTATCTTCTAATTTTAAGTTACCATATTAGACAGTTTTTACGTCAAATTTATTATGATCAGTCAGTTTTCTTAAGTTATTCCACCTGATTATTTATACAATATTCCTTTCTTTTTGCTCTCTTAACTATTATTTACATTTTTATGACATTAATTTTTGTTGTTCTTGTACATTTATATTGTATTTTAAATTTTATCATATTTGAAGTGTTTTTATAATAATTTTTTGTTTATTCGTTTCAGCTGCAAGTTTCAGCAGTACCTCCAGCTACCAATCCGTCGATAACTACAACAACAACGGCTACATATCAAATGTCATTCCTGATAGCACTGGAGACAATCAAGCCTTCAACTACCAATTCTACAATCAATTCAAGAATCAATATCAATACCACTACCAAAAACCAACGACTTTCTACAAGTCTGATAGTTCTTCTTACAGACCGTTACTAAACATTATTAAATCTGCGTCTAACTTATTTACTAAACCAAAGCCTCCAAGTTTTACAATAGATGCAATCTATGTATAACTAATATTACGTGACATATTTAAATAACAGTATTTTAACTTTATTGTGACAAGAGTGATATATGACTGACTATTCGAAACTGTTTTACGCAGACTTCGGAACATTGTAAATAATTTAATCCCTTGGTTTTACAAGGACTTTATCATAAAAGCGTCTTTTGTATATTTGAAGGTCTGATAGTTGTCTGCCTACTACTTTGCTGTCGTGAATGACCTTCTAGTATTAGCTAGGTAATATATGTTGTTGTATAGATAGTTATTTATATTTTAAAATAAATACATAAAAACATTTTTGAATATGTCTTTTATTATTGCCCAGATAATAAGTCCCTTAAGTTTTAATAGAGTGGTAAATCAAATATTGTTTTCAATTTCTGGAAAACTATAAGGTTACATTGGTGTCTATTATCTTCATTGTTTTAGCCTTACTCTTATTATCTGAGAGCAATTAATTTGTCATTGTTTGAATATTATATTCTTAAATTGCATTATTCTAACGCCTCTGTGGTTTGGCGGTCTGGCGTAGGACTTGACTTCTTAAGGTTCCAGGTTCGATCTAGCAAGTCGAACAACAAAAAAATCTTGAAAATGTGTATTTTCAATTTTCTAATAAAGATAACGTTGCCTGCGATTGGTTATTGGCCCGTTTGGCGATAAGCTTGGCACCTACCACATTGTAGAACTTAGTGTCCTTCTAGTCGCCTTTACAGAACTGATATTCATAAATGTTCGTCGTGTTGATGTCGAAGTTACGAATTTGGTTATTTATTCAGCTTATCGTTTACAATTTATTATTTTATAAACAGCCTACCGGTCTCACTTACAACAGCATTACTATCTCTAAATATCAAACAATCAGGCACAAGAGAAACCGAAAATGTAAATTTCTAAGTCCATTGTTTGACCGCCTCGTTGGTCGAGTGGCTAACTTACATGCCTAAGTACATCGACCAACCGCAAGGCTGGGTCTGATTCCCGACGGAGGCAGGCATTTGTGTGATGAACATTTAGATGTCTGCATTTCCGGGTCTAGGTGTTTATTAAATTTATTCTGATATCTATTTAAGTATTTCTACGTATTAAAATCGTTGACTTACTCCCATAAAATAAGCATATAATTTGTTTACTTTGGGGTTAGATTCAATTTATGTGATTTGTCCAGGGGAAAAAAATTAAGTAAGTATTGTAGTAACTGATGTTAATGTTGTTTTGTATCTGTCCGTCTGTCTATCTGTCCTATCTAAATATGACTCAAATTTAAAATTAAATCTTAGCATTGATTATTGTTATAGAGACCTCGATCAAAATTAGTCTTGTTATTGTACCCGGGGAGACCAAGGCTGACATTTCACGATCAGATCAATCGAATATTATCCGAGGGTGGTGTCAAGAGTCTCCGAAGCCGGCGTGTTTGTATGAAAAGGGTAATGAATGTGAATGAAGGAAGACAGGTTTGTCAGGATCAAGAGGTGTGGCACTCGATACTGTCTGCCTACCCCGTAAGGGACTTGTCGTGAAGATATGTATGTATGTATATATTGATCCGGCGGATTTCGTTTATTCAATACTCGATGCTATCTGCCTACAACGCGTTAAAAATCATTTCAACGTTTATGTAATTAAATGACCTACATTTTTTTTATTCTTTATCACCGGATTTCAAGTCATATGGCCACCAAAGACTAAGTAGAGTTTTGTCCATAATTTGTAAACAACAAAATTAATAATTTGGAAAAAAATACGTGACAATTCGTAGAGTGCATATTTAACAAAAATTTAAAAAAAGGTTGGACTATGCATTAAGGACGTAGTTTAATTTACATTTTGACTTTTACCTCTCTTCCACGGAAACCCATTTAGTGGACGACTTAAAAATATCTTGAATCGCAGTCATAAAACTAATAGACAGACAGAAAAAAAAGGATTGTGTAGTTTTATGAAACTACGGTAAAAGTGAAACTTGATCTATGACTATAAACTTTAGACGCCGCCATATTGGCCTCGGCTTGTCTGACGTCACCGTCACGCGACATACGATACACAAATCAAAATTTTGAGAAGATGTTATAAAAGTTTCACTTTAAAATGTGTTCTGCTGTTCTTTTTTATTCGTATGTACTACCTAGTTTTCTTTAATATTTTCAATTTACAAAATTCACCATTCTACAGTTTTATTATAGGACTCAAACATATGATGCCTTAATTTTTTTATAATATTTGTACAACAAAAATTTTAGGAAATATATATTCTTATTTATTTACGAAGTTTGCAAACAATCTTAAACGGTTGTTTCCTGAAGTTGGCTGCAGCAAACATTTGATGTACACTACTGGGAGGTCAAACATACTTTACATTACTTGTCAACAATAGTCGTGGCCATAGCTAAGCCAATGTCAGAAATGATACAAAACAAGGCATTTTATTTAATTACTGCATTAAAAAGTAACTGTAATGATTGTTCTAATGAAAATTGAGGTTAACAGCTGTGGAGGAACCGTGTTGGTCCAGACTCCTTTGCGGAATAGACCATCTGTCTTCCTGCCAGGCAGTTTGTAAAAGGCGAGCAAAGGCTTACCGTCACTAACACCGTGACATCTGACTAAGTGGTAGAGTTTCGCAGCGACTCTCCCAGATTGGTCTGTCTTACCTTCTCCTGCCACCCTAAAAACAATGCTTTTCATTGAAGTGTTCCGGTTCGGAGGATGGGGTAATGATCAACTTACTTTTGCTCGAGGAATAACACCCTGACTTCAGATTGGCAACGCACCATTAGCACATTTGGTGACTCTAGGCGACCTGAATTTCTTACCATCAGGAAATCCGTCTGCTTGTTTGCCTTCCAATATTATAAACCTACTGTATAACTGATGTGGTTCGGGTTATCACATTCGAAGAACGTGACCATTTGGATGTTTCCCGAGCTCTGACTTTATTAGTGGTCTGGTCGAGATGGTGGACGGTGGGAACATTCGTTAGGCTTGTCACATTCTGCATCAATTGGAAGTCTTTTCGCCATAACAGCAGAAAAATCAGTAAAACACGGGCTTGTTCTACATGTTCTTTAATGGATTTCTGCAAAGTAGCGCCCGATTCAATAAAAAAACTACATGCAACTTTAAATTACCATAAAATTACATTAGACAAACTAACGGTCATAACACGTGAAATTGTTGAGTTTTATGAGATATGTGTAATGTTGATAAATAAATATTTTATACCTAGGTAACTATTTTTTTTGCTTTCTAGAATACTAATGGGTGACCAGGTGGTAAACTGTCTTCTTTGCGCAGATGATGCTGTACTGTTAGGCTCTATATCACTCGAGCTGCAAATCCTTATTACAGTTATGAAAGACTAGCGACCCGCTCGGCTCCGCACGGTTATGAAATACACATGTAAACCTTCCTCTTCAATCACTCTATCTATTAAAAACCGCATCAATTCACAATTCGTTGCTTAGTTTTAAAGATTTAAGCATAAAAAGGTACATAGGCAAAGAAAAGCAAAGTAATAGTATTTGAAAAAGAGGTAGCCAGGATATAACAACAAGGGAAAAAACTGTTTATCTTGGTAGTGCTTTTAGCAGGGATCGAAGCTATAGTGTAAATTTAATCATTCGTTATTCCATTATTTCTTCTTTTACGCGTCTTACTTTAATAATATCTTAAGATTTAGCCCTGAGCTCATAATAGGGCCTCTGAGTAGGGGCTTTAGTATTTCAAAATCATGTTACAATGCCATTTTCTATAAAAAAACAAGCAAAATATGCTAAAGTTATAATTTGTGCTCTGCTTCTTGACTCGATTATTAAATGCTCAACATTGTTTTTGCCAATATTATTGAAGTTCTTTCGTCTGCCAAAAATCGTACTTCGACGGTAGCGTGATTTTAAGGGACCATCACTCACTCGGCAATCGTTTCTCAGACTCATTTCACTATATTTTACCTTTTTTATTAAATACAGAGTTGAATTCCTACAGGAATACATATCTACAAGCAGGGAGACTTCTAATACAACTTCGTTTGTAATTGATGGTTTGAATAATAATTTGATTCTGCTGATACCTACCGACCATTTTAGTTGCATCTTTGGCTTTTAATAAAAAAATAATTAAACAAACACTGCTTATTGCTAAAACTTTTTTTTAATAAACATACATGTATTAACGTACAATATCAAAATATTTTTAAAGACATATTAACACATACTTATGATTATATTCTGTTATAATTAATTTCAATTTTACATTTATCGTCAAACATAAATTACAAAAATAAACATTGATGCTTCAACACTACCTTGATAGGACCTTGACACGTGATAAGGTTGTAGACATGATATTGAAACACCATAATATCTTCTTAAATAAATATATTTTTAAGGTGTTAAAGTTTCCATTTAACACTTATAATGTCAACAAAATTATATCAAAGAGTTGTTGCTAAATAATGGGATATCACACTTATACGGGTGTTGCTAAATAAAAAATCTGAGACACGTGTATGATAAGAAGTATAACTGTCTAGAAATGTTCAGTTGCACGTGTGGTTATATTGTTATTACTTATTACGTAATTATCAAATAATTTAACAGTTCTGTTTTTTCCATAAGTAGGAATCCAGCTTCTGTGAACGGTACAAGAAACATGTGACTTGGAAAGGAAAAACTAAATAATTTTTTGCGCAGTTGACTATATTTTGAAAAAAAATGTACCCTTCTACTAAGCGAACTTACCCCAGAATACCTGTATTGTTAAGAAAAACTATTGTGTGTGTTAAAAAAAATAAAAACGGGTTGTGTGAAATAAATTTAAGTTTTAGAGAAAAAATATGTTTTTGTTGTTACCAAAATCTCATTATAGCCAACATTAAAACATCTCTCCTAAGCAAACTTAAACTCAAATAGATCTGAGTATAAGTAGATGATAGTAGGTAAAAGTTTGAAGTACATGCACGATATGTACCTTCTTTATTAACTATGATAGTCTGTGCAAAATGTTCTTAAAATACGACCTTCTATAAAGCTACGGACGCTCATCAGTATAAGTAAATGTAAATATTAGCAAATAAGGATAGTTTCACATTTGTTGAATATTAACTAGCAAAAATATTTCACGAATACTTCTGTTATACTTAATAGTTTTAGTAGACATAGTTTCATTTTAGACATAAAAAAATGAATCGGATTTT
Source organism: Calephelis virginiensis (assembly GCA_002245475.1). Lineage (NCBI taxonomy): Eukaryota > Metazoa > Arthropoda > Insecta > Lepidoptera > Riodinidae > Calephelis > Calephelis virginiensis. The sequence continues at coordinate 19,687 of NJDC01006473.1, read as the reverse complement.
TTGTTGTTATTTTATTTCAGTTTATGTAATACCATAAATAATTGACAAACGTAGTAAAAAGGACAACTATGAAATATTGACAACAGAGCTATACGTACAACAAGAGTGTTTAGAGTTGTACGTATCCGGGGAGATTAAATCACTCATCCAATGCCTGAGGGTGGTATCATAAGTCTCCAAAGCCGGCATGTTTGTACGAAAAGAGTAATGAATATGGAGAAAGCTAGTAAGGTCAGTATAATTTGTGACACTTGACACTCGACGCTTTGTCTATCCGAATAGACTTGGCGTGAAGATGTGACGTGAGTATATGCAAGCCCTTGAATTATAGGATGAGAAACGAAACCTACTACTGACACACCTTTTGGTTTTTCATTATTGTATAAGTTTTGTTACTGGGAACAAATAATTTTAAATACACTTCTGTTAAATATATTATCAACACAGCAAAGTATTGGCTGACTTTTACGGACGTAGCTAGAAATATACAATTATTATTTAAATTTAAATGGATGATATTATTGAAATATCATTTCAGTAGTCAAGTCGAATCGAATTCAATTCCATATTTTTTTCTATATTTGATATTTTCCATCGTCGGCGCTTGGTAAAACTTCAAAATATTCATATTAATTAATTTAAGTGTACAAGTGTTTACAAGTGTGGTATGAAACAGCCCTTTGAAAATAAGATTAGCGTGGTAGTGTTAGTTTTTCTTTTGAGAGACATGGTAGTGATTTTCATCAAATTATCGCTTTTCCTTTCGCTGTTGCTATATCGAGTATTTTATTTGTATATACGAAACTTATTTACTTAGGTATATTGGCATATATGTGTGATCTGGCATGTGTGGTCAAAACAAACCAAACACAGACGTCTCGCTAGCAATTAAAACAAAGAATTATGAAAGCTTATTTATCTGCAGAACCAGATTTTTTACTTCTATTTACTATTTAGAACCAGTCCTAGATTAGCACAAATAACAAATACAGTGCTCTTTGGAGACATTAAAATGTCTGCAATGTTCTACTGGTGCGGGAAATACAGTACCAACCTCACTCCAACTATTTTATTAGGTAGCACTTACTAATGATTTTGAGATAGTAGTAAATTTTATCAGCTTCCTACAAGTGTTTTGGGTAATATTTAATTAATAATACATACACTTGAAACTACTAGTCGGTTCATAACAAAATTATCATCATATGATGACTTATTTTTTAAAAAAAGAGAAAATCATGGGATCTTATTATAAGTTTATTTCGAAATAAAACATGTAAACAAGAAACTGAAAAATTTAAAATTAGTAATAAAATATTACAGACGCCCAATCAGTTTGTGAACATTTTAATGGGTTTTTTTTTAATCAGGCCGCACTATAGGTCAGCCCAGCTCTACGTGTGGTATTAATTCCCATGTAGTATCCAATCACATTGAAACTATATTTTTGTCACCTGTAAATGAGTATTATGTTATTAATTAATAAAGATTAATTAAAGACACACATTCTATGAAAAACACAAAGGCTACTGTGCTACTGGCTATGATAATATTAGCACATTAATATTAAAGAATGTTGCAACTGTAATAGCCAAACCCTTTGACATATAATTAGTTTATCATTTCTGGAAGGTAAATATTCTGAACGTTTAAATAAATCAATTGAGAAATCTTTATTTAAAAAAGGGGATACTTCTAACATGAACAATTACAGACCTATAATATTAGTTGCAGTTATTTCTAAAATATTTGAAAAAATAATGCATGAAAAATTTAAATGTTACTTGCTTAATTTTAACATGAAAAAGACAATCAATGTGTATATAGGAAAGATATACCTACAATTTATGCATGTACATTCTGAACAGTAAGGGGTATCCACTTTCTGTATTTTTAGATATGAGTAAAGCATTCTACTTTGTTTCATATAAAATTTTTCAGTTAAAATTAGAAAAATATGGCATTATAGGTAAATCATTAGAGTGGTAAGGGAGCTATTTAGAAAACAGAAAACAGTGTGTAGAAATATCAAGAATTTGTGGGAACTGAAGAAATGTCAATTTTAATTATCTTTTTATCCACTGCAGTGTACCACAAGGTAGTGTTCTAGGTCCTTTACTTTTATTAATTTATATAAATGATCTGCCTGATATTATTAAGTAAGGTTCAACATTATATACCGATAATGTTACCCTTTTCATCAAATGAAAAAGTAAATTTGACTTAAAAAAGAAAACATCTGAAGCGTTAAAGTCTCGGGATGGCTTGATGAAAATAATCTTGAAACAAACCTTTCTAAGACAAAATTAGAAGAATTTCAAGCACATTATAGGGAAACTAAGAAGTAGATTCTAGTAACTTTCTAGGAATAAAATTTGATAAATTTTGTAATTGGAAATATCACGTTGATTCTCTTTGTTATAAAATTGATAGATTTGTGTATGTTTTGAGAAGAATAAGAGAAGTGGCTGGCATAAACGCATCTTTTTTAGCCTATCGTGGATATGTTTTCTCAGTTCTACAATACGGCATCCCTGTTTGGGGCAATTCGGTTGATTTGATTAGAATCTGTCGAGTTAAAAAAAGTGTATACGAGCGACATGTAGTAATAATCAATTGTCTTCTTTTAAACCACTTTTCAAATCATTAAACATTATACCTTTACTTTGCTCAGGTATATATATTAGCTGTATGTGTATTCGCAAAAATCATCGTCATTTGTTTAAAAAAAATGCTGAAATTTCAGGAAGTTGACATTTTAAAAATATCGAGAAATTGCATGTTAATAATATTTATAAAAAGAATGTGAACGGTATGTCATTTCGTACATATAACAAAATTCCTGATTGTCATATACCACTACATTTAAGAAGGTTTCGAAAAAAGCTATTTGGCTTCTTGTTAGATAATGATTTTTTTTTAGATTTTTTTGCAGAAAAGTTTAATAGGTAATTATTTTTCGTAATACTAATTTCATAGCAAATACCTAGTATATTTTTGGTGCCGAGGCGTTTGTTTTGCCATTTTTTCTCCCAACTGGCTAGGTTTGGAAACGGTGGCAGTTTAAATTAGATAGAGTTAATCCTGGCTGGCGGGGAGTTTGTTTTTCCGTTTCTTCACTTAACTGGCCAGATTTGGAAACAATGGTAGCTTATGGTAGTTAGGGTTACACCTAGTCATATTTTTAAAATCTTGTTCAAAAATTAAAAAATATGCTATAAATCTAAATAATAAATTTGTATAATTTTAAATATATTTGCACACCACAATGTAGTAGAATATGTTGGTATTAACAAATATAATTTGTAAAAGCTTCTTACAAACATTTTTAGTAAATAAATTTTCATCGTTTTGAAATAAGCATGAAATCGGGTAACAAGTATACAAAAAATATAAAGAAGCAAATTCGGAACTTTCTCCTTTTCAAAGTTGGTTAAAAATAAGGTTATACTAGACAGGTACTTACACAAAGGTGCTTCACTTTGCTCATGGAAAGTACAGTCAAATGTTTACTTGTGCGTTTTATGTCTTGGAAGAGATCATACTCGGATCCACCATTGTATGCATGATATGCTTACAACTGTGATAGTCTTGAAACGTCACACTTTCAGTGTGTGATTTACAACTTTGTCCATGTTAAATTATAAACTGTAGATAAAGTTTGCTCAGGGCAGAAAATAATCTGTAAACATCTCTGCACTAATAAACTGTAAAGATATCATGTTAGAGAGTTTTTTTTGTTCCGTGGTGTCGATCTTGAGAAAATTCAAATTTCGACTGGCACTTGACCATAATTCAGGAAGCTGACCAACTTTTTTTGATGGCCATACCCGCATCAGTAAAAAATTGAACGAATACACAGTACACTTAATTTAGATACAATAATTGCAAAATCAGATGTTTATTTATTTTTTAAATTTAAAACAAAGAAAGTATTAAACCAACAGCCAATACTCAAAGGTGTGCTGGCAGCGAGAAAAATCGTAGCAACACTTTTTCTTGACACTGCTTGCTAACGAACTTCGCGTCCATGGACATGCCTTGCTTTTTCATAAATACGTCACTTACCTTCTATTATAGTTGCCTGCAAGAAAATATTTTAGCACTATAATAAATTTTCTCTATTACCTTCTTTGGAAAACTTAATCAAAAACAAAAAAAACAATATCAAGACACGCACAAAGGATTGAGATCGAGATATTGTACAAATAAAATTAGATAAGACATTTACATCGGTAATGTTTAGCTAAATATCATTATCATATCATTAGGTATAATGAGAAAAAAGACGGGTTGTACTTCGGGAGTGCCGACAGAAGTGAAAACTTGAATTGTTTTAACGTTGAATTAACGTTATGCATTTTTGATATTTTGGAATGGTTAGGGAATAATTTTATACGAATTGCTTTAATTATCAGTGTGAAAGTACTACTGTTTATGCACAAATATTATTTTTATATCAATCACCTGCGTTTAGCTTTACAAAACTCGCTAAAGTAAGACCACGTGACGGCTAGGAGCGTCGTCATATTATCTGTCTAACGAACATTGCTCGTCTACAAATAAAGCTTATTTTCAAGATGGAACAAATAGAGCAATGTGCTATCTGTGAAAATGTAATGGTAGGTACATTGCGGCGTATTATCCATTGCGCATCCTATACCCTTTGGAAATATCTAAGCAATACAAAAACCAGCAATGAATCTACTTTTTTTTTAAATCTCGCGCCGTCTTATTCGCGCATGCGCAGTGCGCCATCTTATATTCTGACGCGAGCTTAGAAGTTTTTACCTATTCCAAAAAAAGTGCGCACCGCCGCTAAAGAAGTTTTCACTTCAAAAAAGATAAGTAACGACAGTTTGAGTGTAAATAATCCTATAAACTTGCTGATTATAATGAAACATAATAAAAAAACACAAATGTTAGTGTAGAAGGTCTAAAACATACTATACCTATTTACCATTTATAAGAATAAAGTATCAAGTTTTTAGGATTTTTTCGTATTGACTTCTGTTGTTTGCAAAAGGTTCAAATAACAGAAAACATATTTTGTGATCCTAATCACAAGTGTCAAATAAAGTAAACAAAGTTGGGTTACAGTAAAACTTTGCAACTTGTCCATATAGGAAGTACATTGAGCTAGTAATATTTAATTACTACCTGATTAGATATCCTATCTAAAGTTAAATAAACATTCATTTCGGTGATTATTAAGAACTTATGAATTAAAATTATATAAAATTAGCAAGTTATCGACAGTGAATATTGATTTACTAATTGATGTCCTGTCGAAAATTATACATAAATAATTAATAAGAGTCTTAAGTTACACCCATAAATTAAAAGTATCTGATTGGCAATAGGTTTTTCATCTATCTCTATGGAACAGTATAAATTCCTTCGGTCAGTCGTTGGTGGCCTGGTTGTACGTCTTCTTAAGTCTTCCAAGAGACGAGAATAAAGATACTTATTTGCTTTTGAAATAAATGTTTAAATGTAAAATTAGATTTACTTTCTGTGTTACAGAAAAAGGCCGTTACATACTGCAGGCCTTGCTACCGCATCGAGCAATATCACAGACTAGTAACGTTTTAGACACGTTTTAACAAAATAAAATCATAAATTCTGTCACAAAAGTATCGGGAAAGGTCCCAAATTCAATTTTTTTTGTTGTTGTTTGAGAGGCACAACTGTTTTGAACTTGGGCAAGGACTTCAAGTTGCATCTGTTATTTATGTTAAATACAGTGCTGGTTTTAGTTATATCCTATTTAGACTAATGTGTTTTAAATTTCTTACTGGACAAGAACAACGAACAAAGAGTTTGTCTCAAATTTTCAATTGCCAATAGAAATTTGTGTTCAGAGTCGATGAAAATGTTACAGAAGACTTATTGTGAATAGGTTTTATGAAAAACTTGTGCTTACAAGTAGTGGGAATTATCCAAAAGCGATCGAGATGTTAGTCCTCGCTTTTGGTAGGCCATCAACGTCTGCAACTAAAGGTAACATTCTCATTCAACTTTAAGAGGGATAGCTGCCAAACTTTTTGTAACTCACTAGTCGACTTGCATCATTTTAACTAATCATTTGTGTATGAAATATGTTGCCACTCGGCTAGTCTTAAAAGACCCGAATTGTCTCCAAAAATCAATCAAATTTAAGTCGATGAGGACATGCTAGAATGAGTCGATTCCGAAACTTCCAACATTCATGAAACGCATTGTCACTGGTGACGAGTTTACGAGTTTGAAAAGAAAACTAGTCAATAAGCTTCAGAGTGACGCTCAAACGGATTAAAAGTCAAAGTCATGTTAAGTATTTTCTTTGACTGTCATGGTGTCGTGCACTCGGAGTTTTTACTGGCAAGTCAAACGGTAAATAAGGATACTAGTTCAGCTTTATGCGACATTTAAGACAGCAAATTCCACGAAAAAGGCCCTTTGTTGAAAGAAAACTCTGGTGTTTTACACCACGATAATTCGCATTAGGCCATCATCATGAATGAATGTCTGACCAAACACTCAGCCAATACCATCGAGTAACCACCATATTCACCAGATATAACTTGACTATTTATTAAAGTAAAATTACACTTCGGTCGAAGACATAACAGAGAAATCGCGGCGACTACTGATTTCAATTACAGAAACAGTGTTTAAAAAATAGTTTGATTATTAGATTATTCGTTACCGAAAGTGTACTGTTTCTGAAGCATCACACTTTGAAGGCAATAAAACATATTATTTTGATAAATAACAAACAGTTTGTGTTATTGATCTTTACCTGGTACTTTCTTGATAGAGTATAAGTCTAAACCTCACTAGCTCTATGTACTACTTATAGAACAAAACTACTTAATGAGGTACTAGGTACTTACCAAACTACTTAGTGTCTTCTTAATTTAGTATCTTCACGTCCATATCCCAGAAGCGGGAGGCAGAGGCACAACCAGGGCACCCACGAATATCCGAAGATACTAAGTCCCACAATGTGATAGATGGCAAGTCTATCGCCAACCGGGCACATATCCTATCCCAAGCAACATTTTTTATTATTAGAAAATTGGAAAAACTCAATTTTCTTTTAGTTGCCCGACTCGGGATACAAACCCGGGACCTCATGCAGTCCAGTCCAACAACTGAACCGCTAGACCACGGAGGCGATCAAAGGCTACTTAAAGTCTGCTTAACTACTTTTAAGTATGTTTCATAACAATCGATTTTCATCGTAAGTATTATTGTTTGCGATATTTTTATTTTTTTGGTTTTTGGCATGGGCATTAGCATCTGAAATGAGTCTCATTAATATTTGCATTAAACAATTTTAAACTATTCAATAAATTAAATTAATTAATAAGTCGCCATAGAAAGTCATGTCAGGGTCTTTAGATAGGAATGGGCCTCCTTACTCAAGCTCGTTTAGTGAGATTTGGCGACAACGAGAAAATACACGATATAGGTACTTATTTCGCCACGAATAGTTCACTTGTTCACTTTAACTGAAAATTGTACAAAATACCACCAAAATTTTCATTTTCTCAAACTAAGTACACATAAATTAATGTAATAATTACAATGCTGAATGCTGATGTTTGGACAAAAAAAATATTTTCCCGCGTTTTTTCTGTCTTTTATAACGCCACCTATTAGTACATGTAAACAATATTTTGTCTACTATGTTACAAGACAGACCAAAAACATGTTTGCAGGCTTACATTTAAATTTTGTAATACTTTAAGAGATGGCGGTAAAATAAAACATGAAGGGGCTTCGCACACGTGCGATTACAAAGACATTTATTGTTCTTATGTCTCGACCCTACAACTTAGATTTAGTGTACAAATATCTGAGGATGTAAGGAACAGCAGCAGGATTAGAGTCGTGGTAAATTACGTTTTATGAACTATTTATTTATTATTTATTGACCACTCGTTGGTCGAGCGGTTAGCCTAACTCCACTGACCAACCGCGAGGCTCCAAGTCGATTCCCGACGCAGGCAGATATTTTTGTGATGAACTAAGTTGTTGGGATATTTAGGTGTCTGTTTTTGGGTCTGCGTTTATTAAATTTATTCTAATATCTTTTTTATATGATATTGGAAGGCAAACAATCAGACGGATTTCCTAATAGTTAGAAATTCACGCCGCCTGGAGACACCAAAGGTAGTAATGGTGCGTTGCCAACCTGAGGCCGGGATGTTAGGCCTCGAGCAAAAGTAAGTTAACCGGCTACCTTACCCTCCGAACCGGAACATGTCAACGGCAAGCACTGACGTTATGGAGTCAGGAATACGTAAGATAGTGGTACCAATCCGGGCGAGTCGCTGCGAAACTCTACCACCTAGTATTATGTCACGGCGTTAGTGACGGTAAGCCTATACTCGCCTTTTACGAGCTGCCTGGCAGGAAGGCAGATCGCCTATTCTGCAAAGAAGCCCAGACCAATACAGTCAGTATTTATGTATTAGTATCGTTTACTTACAACACCCATAACACAAACATGTAATTTGCTTACTTTGGGGCTAGGATGAGTTTGTGAAATCTGTCCAGGTATATTCATTTGACCGCCCCAATAAGCGCGGGACAAATAAAAAAAACCGAGCAACTCCAATAAAAAGAGGCCTCGTTTCGACTGTATATTTTTTTTACGTTTGTGACACGAGTGAGCACTCGTTGTGACAGAGTTGTCAACAGCCAAATTATTGTGATGCTTAGAATAATAACGTTATAAAAAGATAGTCTTCATAGTAACGCTGTGTCAAAAGTGAAGCACTAAGCTAATTCACACACGAATGACAATTACTAGCCTACGCTTGTCACCACGCATACATGCACTTAACAAATACAAAACAAATATCGGTAGAAACTATTTTAAAATAATAAACCAATTGGAGCAATTAGTCAGTTAAAGTGGGAAAATATTTTAACGATCGGGCAGCACTTAGCATTGAAACAATACATAAACAAAATTTTTCTTTCTGAACAAAATTTACTAGAAAATACTATGAAATATTGAAAGCTTACCTGTGAAAAGTGATGTTATTAATTTTTTTGTTTGTTTATTAGATGTGTTGTGACACAATTTAATTGCACAAACCGTCATAATTATTTTTTATTCGCGAGATGCGTTCTGCGTCAATTGACGTTGAACACTACGTCACGGTTTGGTGTTTGGAGCCATAAATGGCTCCAAATAAAGTGCTTCAAAATGGACGCACGGACTTGGTTTCTATAACGTTATTATTCTAAGTTGTGATGGTTATTTTTTATAAAGATAAAGAGGCTCCGAGGTGGTCCCATTTTTAATTTTATCATGATCCGACTAGTGGCTTAAAACTACTAGTAGGATGTTGATAACATTAATGTAGGACCATTTTTGAATCACTTGCTTTTTTTTGGAAAAATAATAATATGAAGCAGCTGAAGTCGTTTTTATTGCAGTTTTACTGCGCCTTAAGATTTTTCTAATCAATTATTATGCAAACATCTTAAAAAGGATATTTTGAGCAATCTATTAATTTATACGTCTGCAGCATATTTTTTGTGAAATGTATTATTACTTAAGAAATGTAGGTACTGCTATAAAAAAGTACTGTTACAGTTAACTTAATAGTTAGCTGCCAGGTACAGTACTACTATTTAAATACGCACTCCGGCTTTACACTTTTTATTCATTTTACACTTTATACTTTTATTTTTAAATTGGCTGACCTAATCTAAGTTTAAGCGAAATGATTATATAAGTGTAATACAAATCTATATAGATATATTTAAAATACATTCGGATTTCCGAAGCTTGACGAATATAGCCGAAGCGCATAAATTAAATAATACTACTGTAGTTTAATGTACTTAAATAATAAGATATTTTAGAGACAATTATAGTATCAAATGAGACAGTTATGGTAATTTCCTCCCCACCAACTTAACTTATTTTGTTCCATAGACCTATGCTATCTTCTTCCAATAAATGAAAAAGGAAAGAGATAGAATATTTTAGACACGCCGGATTAATACGACACAATATGTCAACGTTTTCCGAAGAATAGAATTGAAGTCTGTAGAAATGTCATGTACAAACTAATCAGACAGAACTAAACGAGATTTTTCTTTTTCTATTAGGTATTTACTATTGTTGAAAGAAGACAAGGATTATTTTAAATTAGTTCAGTCATCTAAATTACAACCAATTTCGATGAAACTACCAATTATAGAAAACAAATGCTTTAAGTATTTTTACATATCCTAGACCTTCTCTATTATCATTTATCATTATCGAGGCGTAAATCCTGATTATTTCTCACGGTAAGACATGAAAAATTTTACTTTTTTAGCAGGTTTAGCTATACCTACTACCTTTTACTTACTTCTTGATTTCAACGATCAACCTCTCACACTGGCGATAATAATTAATTTCATGAGCCGGACATTTCATTTTTCCGGTTTTCGCTAAACAGTAAGACAGACAGTAAGTAACAATAATTGTTATGTCATAATTGTTATGACAGCTTTTCTGCAATTTGTCCGTTGTGACAAGAAAACTGATTAAAAAAATGTAATTAACCAAATTAAATGTACTTACGATGTTTCCAACATTAAGTACCTATACCCTATTTACAACCTTTGGTTACGTTATTTTGACTATTTGAATTTTTTCTTTTGAGAATTCAAACGTTACTGTTTCTGGACATTTACTTGTTGTTGATTCGGTTCTACTTGTGTGAATGTATATTAGGTTAGGTTCGCCTATTCTTGTCCAACCCCCAGTTCGCGTCCATTTCGCGGACAACTTTTAAAAAATCCTTAAAAATAAGTGTACAAACAAACTAGGGCAATGAAAAGTCGTTTCTGCGTATTATACAATATATTAGGAACACATATACACAGACAAAAAAACCGTCCGCATAACCTTTCCTGTTTAAAAAAAAATTAATATAATAATTAATCTTAGCTATATAAAAAAGTTGTTTAAATATCGATAATTTTAGTAAAAAAAATAGTGAACCGGCGCGTGTATTTGTTCCTAGACCTTGAAATGAATAAAAGAATAAAAATAATTATGAGTTTGATTGATTATTGTATTTTTAAAAGTTAAAATGAGGTGGATGCGAACTGGTATAGCAATTTTATGAATCAGCTTAGAATTGGTCGAAGGGTTGCGAAATTATTTTTGAAAAACTGATGAAAATTCGGAAAATTTAAAAAATTTGTATGAAAATATATTGCGAAAATTGGAAATTTTACCACCAAAATTCAGAAATCAACGAGAGGAATCCAAAAAGGTAAATATGTCGAGGGTTTGTTGTATTATTTCCCAATATTTAATCTAATTATATGAATTTGCTATAGGCCTTAGGTGGATTTTTTACAAGTATTAAAATTAATGTTTTTATCGAGTTTTATATGGAATTTATTATCTGATTACAGCGGGAGCGGTGTCTACGGATCCGGCTCGGCGAGACGAACACGGGGATGTAAAATTTTTGAAAATTGGTCGAAGGGTTGCGAAATTATTTTTGAAAAACTGATGAAAATTCGGAAAATATGAAAAATTTGTATGAAAATATATCGCGAAAATTTGAAATTTTACCATCAAAATTCAGGAATCAACGAGAGGAATCCAAAAAGGTAAATATGTCGAGGGTTTGTTGTACTATTTCCCTATATTTAATCTAATTATATGAATTTGCTATAGGCCTTAGGTGGATTTTTTACAAGTATTAAAATTTATGTTTTTATCGAGTTTTATATAGAATTTATTATTTGATTACAGCGGGAGCGGTGTTTACGGGTCCGGCTCGGCGAGACGAACACGGGGATATAATTTTTTTGAAAATCGGATGAAGGGTTGCGAAAATATTTTCCAAAAACTGATGAAAATTCGGAAAATTTAAAAAAAATGTATGAAAATATATCGTG
>NJDC01006471.1:50108-62536 GCA_002245475.1 Calephelis virginiensis | reverse complement strand
TTAGTAATGTCAAGCAATACGAAGTTCACTGGGTCGGTTAGTGTATACACCTTAATTTATATATTTCTCGTGTTCGTGTGTTTGTCACTGAACTCCTCCTAAACGACTGGAGCGATTTTGATGAAATGTGTGTATGTGTGTGTGTTCAAGGGGATTCGAGAATGGTCCCCACAATTTGGTTCACAATTTGGTCCCCTGGAAAATGTTTTTTTTTATTTGTAAGTAGTCGTTGATTTTGGAACGTTTTACATTAGGTCCGGCTGACTGCGCTACTATCGGAGCATCAAATATTATGTAGTAGTTTTTATTGTCAAGTGATACGAAGCTTGCTGGTTCAGCTAATATATATATATATAAAAATCTCTATTTCTTTGGTCATCCTATTACGCGATTGAAATGTTTGGCTCCTTCGTTGCCGCTTTGTTCGCCGTCTCGTTGGTCCGCGAGGCTCGTGTTCTATTCCCGACGGGGCAGACATTTGTGTGATGAACATTTAGATGTCTGCATTTCCGGGTCTGGGTGTTAATTAAATTTATTCTGGTATCTATTTAAGTATTTCTATGAATTAGTATCGTTGACTAACACCCATAACACAAGCACATAATTTGCTTACTTTGGGGTTAGATGCAATTTGTGTGACTTGTCCAGGAATATTTATTTATTTATTTTTATACTATAGATTAACGTTTCACCAAGTATCGACAATGGAAATTGTAGACCGTTGTTGTAAATGTATCTAACGTGCTTATTGATTTATAAAATAGGCTTATAGACAATATGAAGACGCAACTGTTCGTCCTTGGGCAAGGATCCAACCCCCATTCTACAATTAAGACAAACCGGCGGGCGACTAGATTCATATTCGTTTTTGTGACTCAAAAGCCAGATTTAATTTACATAACATTTCACCAAGTGACGACAATGGAAACTATAGACCAGTATTGTAAATGTATCTATCGTGCTTATTGATTTATGAAATAGGCTTATACACGAAATTAACACGCAAACGTTTGTCCTTCGGGAAGAATCCAACCCCCATCCCACAATGACAAAAATAAACACAAACCGGCGACTAGATTCATATATTTTTTTTAGTCAAAACCCATAATAGGCTTACGTAATAACCAAGTAATTGCAATTGTAGGTCCGGGCAGAATAAATAGATGTGGTAGAGTCGACATAAATTTATAATATAGTAGCTGTTGCTGGATGTTCCCACAGGAACATTGTTTCGAGATAAAAACTAACCTTTGTGTTAAGTTACCCTCTATGTGTGAAACAAATTTCATGAAAACCGGTTCAGCAGTTTTTGCGTAAAGGAGTAACGAACAAACAAACAGACCAAGTAGGATAATAGGACTAGCTGTTCCGGCTACTTCGTTCACAGATTCAGTTTGCATGGAAAAATAAAGAGTTGTTTTTCCTAGTTTCCTAGCAGTCAAACGGAATAAATTGTATCTTCTCCTAGTTCAAACCAAATCGTTTCAGCCGTTCCTGACTTAAAGGTAGCGTAATTAACACGATTTTCTTTTAAGTTACACAAATTAAATCTAACCCCTTAGTAAGCATATTATATGCTTCTGTTATGGGTGTCTTAGTCAACGATTCTAATACATAGAAATATTTGAATAGATTTCAGAATAAATTTAATAAACACCCAGACCCGGAAATGCAAACATCTAAATGTTCATCATACAAATGCCTGTCACCGTTGGGAATCGAACCCGAGCCTCGCGGTTGATCAGTGTAGTTAGGCGTGTACGCTAGCCACTCGACCAAAGAGGCGGTCAATTTATATATTGATTTTTTATATATATTAACTGTTTCTGTTACTACAATACCTACGTGTTATGTATAGTCTCCCCTATTTAGTCGGCAAATGTTTTTCAAAAACCGGATATTGTATTCTCTGAATCTGGAATACTAAAATTCTAGATTCAAACAATCCTGCCATTATATGCTACGTGTCTGAGATCTAATCTTCGGGGAATCCAGCTGGCTAAAAAAACATCCTTTAAGGCTGTATGTGTATGCCTGTGCCAGTGATAACATGTATGGGGAAACAACAGATAAAAAACATACAGCCTACGTATTTGCCCATTGAAGATTTATAAAAGGTTGTTACATGGCGCTTTACACCAATTCATGTTTCGATTTTCATAATATCGCGACACGTGGTTGCGGACGGTCGCGTAGTGCGAGGTCGCGTTTGTCTCCTATTTTCACCGTATGCGAAGATTAGCCAAGATCTATTTACGGAATACGGAAAAACATCTAGATCTAGTGCTTCTAAATAATCATGTACGTACTTGTGCAGTATTTTATTATAATATTAAGAATTTACAATGGTTTGGTATTATAGATATTTTGTTTTAATATCGATTAAGAGGTGGGTTTTAGGTTTAAAGTTATAAATAAAAATAAATTTGTTTTTTAAAACATTTGATCAATAATAAAAAAGATTTTACAAATAATGCCGACTTTATAGGTAATATGAAAACAAGAAAATCATAAAGCCTTAAAAAATATATATTTAGAATTTAATTGAAATACCTAATATGAGAAAAATCTTTTACTTACGTACGAAGAAACGAAGCTAATGTCCCTAATTCGCAATTGATTTTACCCGAAATCTTCAAACCGTTTTTTATTACCTTCAATTCAATACATGATTTGGAACCGGATCTATCCGGAAGTAGAATAGACCATCTGCCTCTCTTCCTGTTAGCTGATCAGAATCGAGTGAGAGGTTAAATCGGTCATTACCAGTGAAAACCATTGTGATAGAGGGCTGAGTAGCATCTTAGCCGGGTAGGGATCCATCGCCTTATCGGTTGGAATCTACCGCCGGAGTACTAGTGTCATCGCTTGGAGGGTAGAGTAGTCAGTAGAATAGAGAAGAGTGGAGTACTAGGGTAACAGCGACGCACCTTTAACAAATATGGTGTCTATAGGCCACTATTGTTTTTACAGGCTGACCGCTATCTTGTTATATACATAAAAATCTACAGTTTTATTTTATTGGATACCAAACAAGCAGTCGCCTGTCCTGATGGTAGACACACGTGACCCGTCATAATGACATCATTGTTGTTAGTGCCTTAACTGGTATCTTAGGCCACCTGTCTAAGTATGTCGACTGCCCTACTACTCTCTAGTGCTGAAAACGACAATAGCGAGCACCTACGCTATGGATTTAGGACGATGGTATTGTTATTTTCTGACGCTGCCAAAAGTTATGGCAACGTGGATGGTGTATCGATGATATAGTAAAGAGTAGCCGGTAGGCTTAGGTGCTTACGTATATTAATACTCAATAATTATCTACTTGTAGGCAACGCATCATTATTTGACTTTTTTTAATTGATTATAGTGACTTTAATTTAAAATTAAATACTAACAGGAAATCCGACTACATATTAAATATTCATTTTATTAAAAAAATCTCAAAATCATAAACATGGAGCTTTGGCGCCATCGAAAGAAAAGATGGTCCAAGTTTTTTCATAATTATTGAATTTTGTGTTGATATTGAGTGACATTAGTCAATTTTGGTGGCATTTTGTACAAGTTTGTTCAGTGAAAGAGCACAAATGAAATAATCATAAAGAAATTAGCGTATCGTATATTTTCTCGTTGCCGCCAAATCTCGTTACATGAGCTTGGGTAAAAAGGCCACCGCTTTACCCAAGAGCCTGACATGACTTATTGACGACTTACGACTGATGACTAATTAAAATTAATTGAAATTAATATAAAATTGGATGCAAATATCTACTTGACTAATGGCTAAATACTATCGTGATTTCCAAAACTTAAAGAAAGAAAAGAAAGAAAGAAATATATTGTAAAATAAGAAAAAAAAGCCCGTTGAGTTTTTTGCCGGATCTTCTCAGTGTGCGGCCGCGTTCCGATCCGGTGGTAGATTTATTATTATATAGACCCGTCACAAGTGCCTCTTGTAGGTTTATGTGAAATAAATATTATTTATTATTATTATTATTAAAATGAAATAAATTAATTGAAATTGATATAAAATTTAATGCCAATTTCTACTTGACTAATGGCTAAATACTAACGTGAAGGACAAAACCTAAAAAGAAAAAAAAAAAAGAAAAGAAATCATAAACATAAACACTCGAAAAACAAATCCTGCAGAAGGATAAAACAACACAGTGGGATTTACCTTCTATTATTGCTATTTGCTGTACTTATTAAAAATACACACAACAAAACCACAAAAACCAATTCGCCTCTGTGGCCCAGCGGTTTAGTTGTTGGACTTTATTGCAAGAGGTCCCGGGTTCGAATTCCAGGTCGGGCAACAATAAGAAAATTGGGGTTTTCCAATTTTCTAATAAAAAAAACGTTGCTCGGGGTTGTATATGTGCCCGGTTGGCACATATCCAACCCCGAGCATATCGCATTGTGGGACTTAGTGTCTTCGGCTAGTCGTGGGTGCCCCGGTTGTGACTCTGCCTACTTCTTCGGGGATATGGGCGTGAAGATACTACTACTATCTAAGACTGAAGATATATTCGTATGTATGTAGAAACTTTGATTAAAACACAGATAGTATGAATCTCTTAATTCTTTATTTCATTCAACTGATTACATCACAATATTTGCAAGATTTTCACAACTAAAAAGGTGTCGAAATTTAGACATTAAGCAACTTTTCTGAAACCATATTGTATTTGTAGTATTTTTATGAAACTGGAAGGCAAACAAACAAACGGATTTCCTTGTGGTAAGATATTCACGCCGCCTAGATACCAAAGGTGGTAATGGTGCGTTGCCCAGTGCTTTCCCACCGTCCACCTCTCGAGACTACCTAGGTGAACCGTCGTAAGATTTTTTTAACTACTGTTCACTTTTGTCCACCTAGGTGTACTTTCGGATACTTTTTATTTCCACTGTACACCTTGTTATACAAACTTGATGTTATCAGAATTCTTCAGGTTTGAGTTTTGCCTATTAATAAAATTAGACCTAAAATTATGATATTGTCAATAAACATTTTCATTGCTTGTTATCCTCATTACGGTTGTTTATTTTATTGTGGTCGGAAATTGAAAGTGAATTAACTTTTATTAAGGGGAATGGTGGTAATGTTTTACTAAATGAAGGGTACCAGTATCACAAAGTTAAAGTTTTTAAAAATAGAGCCAATTCATGGACGTGTGCTTCAGACAGTACATCCATGAATGTACTTTTTGTTTTAAGACGGTTTTATTCTAGAATAAAATTAAATAATATGCAATAGATAGAAATAAACCGAAAATTAAATGTATCGATAACGTACCTACAACTTCTTTTACGATCTGAAGCACACTTCCATGAATTGGCTCTATTTCTAAAAACTTTAACTTTATGATACTGGTACCCTTCATTTAGTAAAACATTACCACCATTCCCCTTAATAAAAGTTAATTCACTTTCAATTTCCTAACACAGTAAAATAAACAACCGTAATGAGGATAGCAAGCAATGAAAATGTTTATTGACAATGTCATAATTTTAGGTCTAATTTTATTAATAGAGATTTATAATAATGCAAATATGATTGTGGGTACTTAAAAATATTTTTGTGTATTACTTAAAAACAACGTTAATTAGGTTTGTGCCACACTGTACGTCCCTTAAACATGATTATAAATAAAACATTTGCACATAATATGAGACGTGTACCATTACATGTAACTAGTTTTTATACAAATATATTATAAACATGATAATAAATAGACTTCACGATTCCATACGATACGATTTCCATATTGAAGCCGAAATATTTCAATATTATGTCAATACAAACAAATTCAAATTATATGTCCAAGTTAAGTTTAAATTAAAAAATAGTCATCAATGAGTTAAATAAAATACGTAATGTCAAATTTCTCAAAAACAAAATTATTAACTAAACATTTAAAATTAATATAAATAAAAAAATCGTGACCTCATCAAAAAGGATTCAAGTGTTTTCTTATTCTAAATTGAAATCGTCGATAAAATATTCATTTAAATCATAATATTACTGTAATTTAAAAAAAGTATGAGTGTTTTTTTTGAATTTGACTACCTCTCTAATGTTACGAATAGAAGGAGGCAGTTTATTGTAAACTCTTTGTGTCATATTTACAACATTTCTTTCAAAAAAAGTAGTGTTATGAGTCAACAAGCTCACTTTGTTGCTATTTTGCGATCGTCCTGTACGATATTCATAAAGTTCTGATTTTTTTTATAAATAGAGTGGCCTCACAAATATAAACACATGAAAGAGTAAGTATACCGTTTTCTCTGAAATGAGGTTTACAACTCTCAGTCTGTATAGACACTTTAAGACTTTCCGGAAATATTGCACTTTCTATACATTCATTTGTTTCTTCACTGACATATTTAATTACTTCAGTGGAAATTTGATCAAAACCAGTACTAAGTGTATTTTTTAGTGATTTGATAATACTTTGTCTATCAAAAGTAGTACACGGATACATACACATTGACGTTAAGTTATTTGTAAGTAGAGGCAACGATTGATACTTATCTGGATGTAAATATGGAACACGATTATTTTTCACAAGAAATGAATTAAAAGTTTCTGCAATTTTTCTAGGTTCTCTTATAACGTTTTCATTTACTTTAATTAAGTCAATATGTTTCAGATTGTTTTTGTTTTTATTGCTTTTAATAATTTCCCAAGTAGCTTTACTTTTATTTCAATCAAACTATCTCCTCAGTTTTATGACTAAACCTAGTAAAATTGAAAAAACCCACTCCAAATATTTTATTAGTACCACGTTGCAATTTGATAATTATTTTTTCGCAAGATAACAAATGAATCTGAAATGATCCTACATAAATTTTATCAACATCTTAAGTCATTTCTTATCTTGTGCGGGCACAACACCTTTGTAGAATCAGTTACCGAAGGTGGTATTTCCAAACGAATATGACTTAAAAACCTTCAAGAAAAGAGCGTGCTCATTCCTTAAAGATCGGCTAAGGATTTGTGATACTTGAGGTGTTGTGGATGTCCGTGGGCGGCGGTGATCACTTTTCATCAGATGACCCACTTGCTCATATGCCTGCTCTTAAATATATGAAAAAATCTTACTGTACTAACAAAATGTTGATGAGGTTGTCAAAAGTGTTTGCATTAAGTATTAAATACAACTTAAAAACCACTAGTCAGATAGTGATAAAATTAAAATGAGACCAGGTCGCTATTATGGACCTCTATTTATGAAAACATCAATCAAAATCGGTTGGCTATTAATTATATTAGATAAATTTATATAAAACATATCACGTAAAGTTGTTTAAATATAGCGCCTTTGCCTTTGATAATAAATATTAGCAACCGGCTCTCAGCACTACATATTAATTGAAGATACTGATGATGCTGATTTTGCTTGACTGATTTTGAAGAAACGTGATTTTAATTTTAAGAGAATGAATACCGTCGTTAGCAATAATACAATCAAAATTGAATCTGGTTTTCTTTGATACAGCAACATACGATAGGCAAAAGAGAGTATTAATATTTTGGATTTGAAATTATCTTTGATATTTTCCATCGTCGGCGCTTGGTAAAACTTCCAAATATTCATATTTTTAAAAGAAAGAAACACTTGTACTGTTTTACTTATCACTTATAATTTATTACTGTGTAATTAGTGGCCTACCGGTTAAGTTTTAGCCCTGATAATGCTGTATAAGCGAAACCGGTAGGCCACTAATTACAAAGTAATAAATTATAAGTGATAAGTAAAACAGTACAAGTGTTTCTTTCTTTTAAAAATATGAATATTTGAAATTATCTTTGTAATTTTTACTATAGCAGTACTGGGAAGTACGTACTAGTAGTATAGTAGCTGCACAGCAACTTGTCGGGCTAGGGATTCACCACCTTTCATATTCCTGCCACCATGTTCCGGTTCTGAAGGTAGGATAGTTGGTAGACTTACACAATAGGTCTTATGTCCCAACCACAGGACAGCAGCGCACCTATGATATAGGCAATGGATGATAATAATCATCAGAAGACTCGTTTATTCGCTGCCGTCTCACATAAAAAATCAAGGTGATACTACCCTACCACGAACCAAACTTCTTATTGGTTAATTTATCAAGTAAAAAGATCGAATTTTAATAAAGAAAACATACAGTCCAATTAAAAACCTCCTCCATTTTCAAAGTTCGTCGATAATTGTTAACCTTCATAAAAAATACAAAATGTTATTGCACTCATCCATAAAAACGTTTTTGTGATAATCCGACACTTATATTTATAATTAGGTGATTTGAATATTTTTTGCTTACTTTTTGATGACAACCAGAACAAAATTAAAATTTTTAATTGTACGATAGTCAAATCGTCCAAGAGCCCAGGACGCCTAGACCTTCGTTATTTTATAAAACCTGAAAGTTTTTATTCTAATTCGTTATGTTTTAAAACCTGAAACACCATCTGTATATTCGTTAGGCAAGATAATGTTTTTATATTTAAGGTTATGTTTTTTCTTATTTTCAAAATAATTTTATATTTTTTCAACGTTTCCTCCGAAAACAATACTGTTTTGTCACTACTAATTTTACAAACAAAACAAGTTAGAACGACAGCCATAATAAGATTTTTAAGACTGCACAACTTATATTTCACAATCCCTACTATCCCTACTTCCCTACTAATATTATAAATGCGAAAGTAACTCTGTCTGTCTGTCTGTTACGCTTTCACGCCTAAACCAGTGAACTGATTTTGATGAAATTAGGTACAGAGATAGAATAGACCCTGAGAAACAACATAGGCTACTTTTTATTTCTAAAATAGGGGAGAATGGGTAAAAAGAAGGGATGAATGTTCATATGGAAATTCGTCATTTTTAAAACTGTAACAGTGAAACTTTGTATTTAGACACTTTATATTTAGAGACTTCATAATAAACGAAGGAACATAGGTTACTTTTTGTCGTAAAAAATAGGGAAGAATGGTTAAAAAGAGGGGATGACTGTTCATATGTAAATTCGTCATTTTTAAAGCTGTAACAGTAAAACTTTGTATTTAGACATTTTATGATAAACAAAAAAACATAGGCTACTTTTTATCACTAAAGAATGAGGGAGAATGGGTAAAAAGAGGTGATGAATGTTCGTATGGAAAATCGTCATTTTTGAAGATATAACAGTGAATCTTTGTATTTAGACACTTAATGAGGGAGAAAAGAATATAGGCTACTTTTTATAGCGATAATTTAATTAAAAGTGTACTTATCAACTTTATAATAAAATAATATAAACATGAAACCTTGCAAAACCACGTCACCGCTAAATGTGTTTAGTATAGTCAAATTAATTTTCCAGATTTTTCTCTTAATAAAATGAGCTGAAACTCACCTTTTATGACTAAGTTGGTATGAAAGCAGTATTCGTCTATATTTTTTTGTAAGAGCTCGGAACCAAAATCTATATTATCTATACTAATATTAAAAAGCATAACAGTTTGTTAGTTTGTTTGCTTGAACTTTCAGTGTTAGAAAGTCCATTTATTGAAGAAAGCTATATATATCATCACGCTAAGATCAATAGGAGCGGAGCACCAATGATAAATGTTTTAAAATCGTGGGATTTTTTCCTATTGAGAGCGTGCGCTGCGTTACCGGTGAAAGTTTCGTAAAAATAATGTACGAAAGAATTGTTCCCCTTTAAAAGTCCTAAAAAAGCACAGCATTTCTATCTTTTAAGGTTAGCTCACTCTAACCTTTTTTTATAAACCAAATTTGTTTCAAAATAATGCATTATTTGCGAAGGTTATTTTATAAACACGATGTTAATCCTTATCCGAAAAAATACGTCATTCATCACAATTATTTAATTTGAAAGAAAATTGCATTTAACATCACTCGATTTGAATGAATGTCTTGGGAGATATCGCAGTTTTAAAATAACACTATCAAATAGAATATAATCACTACGTTAACACTATAGTTTAAAGACCGCGCGATACAGACGCGTGGTATGCGCGTGGTTGACTGCATATGGAACGTTTGTGCTCAGTGCACTACTTTCTAAATTTATTCTTTCCAGAACAATACTCGTGTAATACTTTTTAGATGACATTTAAATAAAAATAGATTAAAGTTTGAATAAGGAGGAAGGCCGTAGGGGTAGCGTTAGAGAATTAAATATTAAATAAATAGACTACGCGGGCGAAGCTGCGGGTAGCAACTAGTAAATAATAAAACGTACACTGAACGTGTGATATTTCAACAGATAATACCTACAGTACCTATATAAATGAAATGTTGTTCAGTAAAAGATCGCAATAGACTATATTATATACTCATCATTGCACTTGCATCCACTTGAATATTTTATGCCTCGCACTCGCAACTATGATGGATTTGCAATGTGTCTGGCAAGGTGTAAAAGCTATTAAAACTGTCTAGCTAATCAGGGAACACCTTTTGATATTCCTCCAAGTAACCTATATAAATTTCAGCTTTCATACTATGACGAAAGTATAATTATAATTTAATCAACTTTAAGGGTGTCTGCAGAGGGTTGCAACCTTACCAAGTTTTTGGCAATGGACAACGTAACTTCTAATTATTTCCAGGAAAATATCGAGAAACTGAGTTTCATACTTTAACGTATTCCAGGTACATTGCTCAGTGCATATACACACCTTTGTTACCTGTTACCTGCCGAAGTAACCCCCACCCGAATTTCATAGTCCCAGATCGTTCTTACGTGTGTTAGGGATATGCTTAGAAAAACTTTCAGGTTTTATAAAACGACGAAGGTCTGGGCTTCGCAGGCTCTCTCTCTAAAAGTTCATCCAATCTTATTAATAATTTCGTTAGGTCTAAACAGGTGTAAAGGTTTTAACAGGGTTTTTATGAGCTTAAAACTTTGATAAAGTACATAGTCCGTACATTTTTATAAGATTTGAAGACAAGTTACTACACTTCCCTTATAGATTATGGATTTGCATTCACCGTGTTGGTCAGGGCTCCTTTGAAGAATGGACCATCTGCCTTCCTGTCAGGCAGATGTGAAAGAATTGTGCCCTTTCAAGACGTAGTCAAAAATTAATTTAGGCTATTTCACAGGGAGCGGTCATGAAATAAAAACGCATCTGATAAAAGAGGTGAAACAATCCTACATCACGATATTACAATCACTGAAATTTGCTGCATACAAACTGTCTGTTTTGAACTGATTTAATAAAAGTAGAGTAAAGTGTCTTCACGCACATATCCCCAAAAGAGCAGGCAGAGACACAACCAGGGCAGCCATGGCTAGCCGAAGACACTAAGTCAGTCGGTAAGTTGCAAGCCTATCGCCAACAGGGCACATATGCAATCCTGGGCAACGTTATTTTATTAGATTTTTTTTATGAGATAAGAAGGTAAACAAGCAGACGGATTTCCTGATGGTAAGAAATTCACGCCGCCTAAAGACATCAAAGGTGGTAATGATGCTTTGTCTACCTGGGACCGGGATGTTGGGCCTCGAGCAATAGTTAGTTTATCGGCTACCTTATCCTCCGAACCGGAACACGTCAATCGCAAGCACTGACGTTTTGGCGGCAGGAAAAGGTAAGGTGGTGGTACCGATCCGGGTGAGTCGGTGCGATACTCTACCACCCAGTCAGATAGATGTCACGGTATTAGTGACGGTAAGCCTATGCTCGCCTTTTACGAGCTGCCTGGCAGGAAGGCAGATGATCTATTCTGCAAAGGAGACCGGACCAGCACGAGGTTCAATTTCAGAAAGCAAGTTCAATTTAAAAAATCACATATGACAATTCATCGAAATTTTACGTCTTGTAATATTGTAATATTGTTTCATTGTTCAAAGTTAGTACTCGTATTGCGGATTTGCATAATAAAGCATCTTCACGCCCATATCCCTGAAGAGTTAGGCAGAGGTACAACCAAGGCACCCACGACTAGCCGAAGATACTAAGTCCCACAATGTGATAGGTGGCAAGCCTATCGCCAACCGGGCACAATTCCAATCCCGACCAACATTTTTTTTATTAGAAAATTGGAAAAATCCAATTTTCTTTTTGTTGGCCGACCCGGGATTCGAACCCGGGACCTCATGCAGTCAAGTCCAACACCCGGACCGCTAAACCACAAAGGCGATAATTGGAGATAATTGGAGACGTCGAGAAATAAGACATTTGTGGGAGTGGACACATTTGTTGAGATACATAATTAATGTACTATAGCGAATATATGTGACAAATGAAATAAACTCTAGAATAATGATAAAGACATAATTATGTTTCATCAAAATCGATCGAGCAAGATTCAAGTGAAATATAAAAACATTGACAAATGAACCTGCGAGCGGTAGCTAATTAATTCTTTACTTAGTTATGCAATAACGGTGTATCTGAATACTGGAACACATAA
>NJDC01006471.1:7670-32866 GCA_002245475.1 Calephelis virginiensis | reverse complement strand
CGCACGCACGCACGCACGCACGCACACACACACACACACACACACACATACCAACACAATTTTTAAACGTATTATTTATTCATTTTTCCAATTAATAATATTGTGATTCTTTACATTATTTTTCTTCCTCTTTACCTACTTTTAAGAAAAGATTGAAGGAACATTACTTATCGTTGACGCAATAACATACTCATATATTATCCTACTAAGATATTTTAATTATTATAATTGTACCTGTTTTTTTTACACACTTTATTAGTATATTTTTATTTATTCGTTCTAAGTATAGCTATAGTTAATTGTTTTGTACACGATGCCTTCCATTTTATTTTCACAGCTTAATTTTTTTTGGGTTGGCTGGAAGAAATTTCTTTAGTTAGAGATAAGCTCGCCTTTTGTGCATTTTTAACTTCTCGTGTATTTTGTTTATTTTAGTTTTTGTGTGCAATAAAGTGTTAAATAAATAAATAAATTGTTGCTTGTAAAACTATTTTTAAGAATAGGAAAAATAAAATCTTCAAGAATAATGTCAGTTAGATAAACGAAGAGTGAGATCTTCTAACACAAGTAGTGAATTACTTAAAAGAAGATCTCCACACCGTGGTAATTATGTTAATGTTTTTTTACTGAAATAAATATATTTTTATTTATTCATCGCGCCTGAATTGATAGATCAATTTTGGTAATTCATTTTTTGTGTTGTTATCAGGAGAAGATTCCTATGAAAAAAACTGGGAAAATAGCAGGGAAATGGGGGAAAAAATAATTATTAATACAAACTGTAAGTAGCTGTTAAAGTCAAGATATACGAAGTTCGCCGGGTCGGCTAGTTATTTACTAAATGCTTATTTAAATTTTAATTAGGTGTTCTTATTTCGTAGGTACTATACTGCATCGCCTCTGTGGTCTAGCGGTCCGGGTGTTGGACTTGACTGCATGAGGTCCTGGGTTCGAATCCCGGGTCGGCCAACATAAAGAAAATTGGAAAATAAAAAATGTTGGTCGGGATTGGAAATGTGCCCGGTTGGCGATAGGCTTGCCACCTATCACATTGTGGGACTTAGTGTCTTCGGCTAGTCGTGGGTGCCTTGGTTGTACCTCTGCCTACCTCTTCGGGGTTATGGGCGTGAAGATACTTTTTTTTTTTATTATACTGCACTTGAAATACTTCCAGAACAAATATATAAAATAATGTTTGTTAACATTATATTAAACATAAGCAAACCCTACATAAACATTACTGTAATTCACTTTCCAAGTCATGAGTATTGTAGTTTAGAACAACTAGACTTCACGCCCATATCCCCGAAGAGGAAGGCAAAGGCACAACCAGGGCACCCACGACAAGCCGGAGATACTAGGTCCCACAATGAGATAGGTGGCAAGCCTATCGCCAACCGGGCACATATCCAATCCCGAGCAACCTTTTTTTTTAAAAAAAAACCTTTGGAAAAACCCACTTTTCTTTTTGTTGCCCGACCCAGGGATCGAACCCGAGACCTCATGCAGTCAAGTCCGACAACTGAACCGCTAGACTAAAGAGGCGATTAAACACACACAGAGGAATAAAGCGACCAAACAACTTCAATCCGAAATGTAGGCAATTTTTAAGTTGGTATTCGGACTTTGTAATAAATTCCAACCGTACTAATATTATAAATACAGAAGTTTGTCTGTCCGTTACGATTTATCTGGATTGTATCAGGTTAGCGTTTTTTTGCAACTATTACACAAAAGAAAAACAAACCTTATACAGATTTGATTAAAAGGCAGGCTTATTTCAGAATGAAATCTTGCAGAAATTGTTGTATTAGTACCGCAATATGTTTGTTGCGTAGGGACGTGACAACCCCATTTTCCGCTAGTTAAATAATTTAGATTTGTTGGTTATTTTATTAGACAAAATTTTAGAGTTCTGCAATAAATCTGCTCTATTGAGTATTGGCGTAGAGTAGCAGATAAAACATATTTACACAAGAGGATTCCATTTAACTTGTTTTCTAGTACCAAAAACATGTTTGGTGTATGGGTGACATGTATTTTCTAACATCAGTTAAAAAATACGTTGTATGTAACATAGAACAAATAGTTTTATTAGAATATTTTATTTGAACTAGTGGTCGCTCGTTGGTCGAAATTCGACCATAGTAAATTTTAATATCTTTTTGATTAGAACGCCATCTTCATTTCTCAAGACCGATTACTAAACTTTATGAATACTTAGTGCGCCATCTGTGATCTTTTATCGTTATCATCAATATATTTGTTTGTGTGTGTTAAATGCATTGTACTTTATAAGCATTATTATCGAAAAATATTAGCGTTCTGCACTTCTCCTACACATAAACTCTTTAAGTGGCAAATTTTATGCTCCTGCGTCCGCGCAAATTCCGTAAAAAGGAGTCCAAAGTTTTGGCATCACGTTTTAATATGTAGATATAATTTGTTTATTATATAGAGCTATAAACGCACAGTCAGAAATCGTTTTTTTCTTTTTAATGTCTTATCCTAACTCAATTGTCAAAAGATTTATCTCAGTGTGTACTTACCCTAACAAATATTATCTGCTAACGTGTTACAAACACTTGAATGGAGACCCTTTAGCGTTGCAAATTATGTAAAAAAATTGACGATGAACAAAGAATTTGATTTGTTTACTTAGAGAAAGTCTATAGAGTATATCTGGAAAAATTGTTTTGCAAATAATAAATGAAATTCTTTGAAAGATTCTTCATTCTGTAAATTTTACACATGCCGGCGATAAACAGATACCAACACAAAAAGGGTGTAAACAGCATAAATAGGGCTGCCAACTGCTTTTTTAAAAGTTATTGTTAGTTCTTTTAAATGGCAAGTTTTAATTTATTTTTTATTCCACGCAAAACTTCCAGAACAGAAGTTACAAAAAGAAATTCGTCTAAGCAGATTTTATACACAGTTAATTAAGGATTTAATAATGTTTTCTTAATGTTTAAATAAACTTATTTTGCGATAGAATTATACATTTACAGTATAATGTCACAGTATAATAAGTATTTATCTAGCTACAAGCAAGGGTTTTTAACAAAGATTTATAAGTGATTTCGTACAATTTATTTCCTTTATTTTTTATTTGTTAATTTTAAATTTTAAAATAAATCGATTTATAAATGCTATATTATAAAATTTACAATACGTAGATATACATGTAAAATACCTAAAGAAAGAATAACTTGCCTCAAAAAATTATCTCCAACACTGGAAAGTTGAAATACTTAAAATTATATTTAATATTTAATTAGTAAAACAAAGTAGCGCTTTTTTGTAATGAAATTATTAATTTATTCATTCACTAAAAGTATTTGAGATATCCAATCGACTGATTTATTGCAAGATAAGAAAAAATACTCCTATTTCATTGCCTTTATATTTTGTAAAGGCGATCGACTTAAGGATAACACATGTCCGAATCTAAAACCGTCAACCCTAACATATTATGTGCGTAATAACCCTAAGTAGGATAATTGTTATTATAATCACAACGTATGGACCAAAGACGTGCATATCGAATCAAACATAGAGTAGTAATAGATAATTAGCATGACCACTTTCATGTTAAACCATAATCAGCCGCTTTATTTATAACCAATACATTTTACCACTATCGTTTATATCGCTTGTACGTAGTGTTGGACGACCTTCCACCCGGTGGACTGATGATCTGGTCAAAGTCGCGGGAGTCGCTGGTTACAAGCGGCTGGTGACCGTGACCTGTTGCGCTCTTTTGGGGATGCCTATGTCCAGCTGTGGACGTCCTCCGGCTGATAATGATGCTTGTACCGCTTCATATCGATAGCTAATGACAGTTTTTTTGGGATAAAGTATAAATTTTGTTTTTTTCTTTATGCTCTTTAATTTTTCCAGTTTTTCTCTTCTATGAACCATTTCCTGACGATAATCACAGCAAAAAAGGAATTTTCATAAGTGGTTTATGATTTCACGCGTGATTTGATAACAAAGGGAAACAGGGATTTATTTTCATATAATACTAGCTGTTACTCGCGGCTTTGCTCGTGTGGCAGTTAATATTATGTTTACAGATTATAGCCATTACTAACTAGTAAGGATTTCATACAAACTTTCAACCCCTATTTCACCTCCTTAGAGGTAGAATTTCCAAAAAACGCTTATACACGTATCTATCCGTTTTTAATACGCGTCTATGGTCTAGTGGTTCAAGTGTTGGACTTGACTTCATGAGGTCCTGGGTTCAAATCCCGGGTCGGGCCATAAAAAGAAAATTTTGTTATTCCAATTTTTTAATAGAAAAAAATGTTGCTCGGGATTGGATATGTGCCCGCTTGGCGATAGGCTTGCCACCTATCACATTGTGGATCTTAGTGTCTTCGGCTAGTCGTGGGTGATCTGGTTGTGCGTCTGCCGACCCCTTCGGGGATATGGTTTATAAAAACTTCCACCGCATCGGGACGCGGCTACACACTGAGAAGATCCGGCGAAAGAAATTCAGCGGGCTTGTCTTTTTCTTATAATTCGAATTTACAAAATTATATGACAAATATAATTTATTTCTAGAGGAACAGTTAATCCCAAGCATTTCAGTCTTCTAAATATTCTGAAATCATATACTAAAAGTATCTTCACGTCCATATCCCCGAAGAGGTAGGCAGAGGCACAACCAGGGCTACTAGCCGAAGATACTAAGTGCCACAATGTGATAGGAACCGGGCACAAATCCAATCCCGAGCAACATTTTTTCTATTAGAAAATTGGAAAAACAAAATTTTTTTTAGTGGCCCGACCCGGGATTCGAACCCGGGACCTCATGCAGTCAAGTCCAACACCTGGAGCACTAGACCACAGAAGCGACAAATCTGTCTTCTAAATATTCTGAAATCATCTACTGTCATTCTTCAACATTATAATGTTTATCTTAACGTATACTGAGGCAGTCTTATGTCTTATCTTTTCGGAATGATATTTACCATACAACCTTAAGATTGAGGAGACAACTCATTTTATTATTAATAAGATAAGAACATCTGATTCATAATGAGCAGCGTAGTCAGCATTCGTGCCAGGTAGCAAGCTAACCCAGTCTGAATGGTATGGATATAGAATAGGCTGGTAGAGCAACCTGCTCGGATTTGTCGCCTGACCTATTCGTTCCACCATCATGAGGATGTCAAGTTCCAGCTTTGATAGTAAGGTAGCCCATATCCCCGAAGTTCTAGACAGGAACAACCAAGGGCACTCAAGACTAGTCGAAAACACTAAGTCTCATCTAGTTAGTTAGGCAAGCTCATCGCAGACCGAGTACATAATCAATTGGAAAACGTTGTTCTTTATTAGAAAACACATTTTCTTTTTATTACCCGACCCGGGGATCGAACCCGGGGCCTCATGTAGTCGAGTCCAACAATCGGATTGCTAAATTAATAGACTATTAAATTGGGTATACATATCGTGTTAGTTACGTACACGGTAAACCTAATATATCGGCCACAAGACAAAGACGCACCTACATAGTGAAAGATGAAATATGTAAATTTGGTTATAAAAGTTATTGAAATGTGTTTTTTTTATTAAATACTAGCTGTTATGGCAAACTTCGTTTCACCCGTTATGGGAAATAGTAAAGTATTATTTTTCCCATTTTCCCTTAAACTTTCCCGGTTTTTCTCTTCATAAGAACCTTCTTCTGATAATAACTAACTGAATAATAAAAGAATTAACCAAATCGGTCAAGTTGTTCGGAAGTTATGCGCTTACCAACACATTTAGCGAGTCAATTTTATATTATAGATTAGCTGACCCGGGGTACTTCGTTCATTTTGCACACGATACGCTCTGCCTATCTTGGACTTGGCGTGAGGATATTTATGTGTAAGATGACCTATAAATAAATAAATATCCCAGGACAAGTTATACAAATTGAATCTAACCCCAAAGTAAGCAAATTATGTGCTAGTGATATGGGCGTTAGTCAACGATTCTAATACAAAGAAATACTTAAATAGATAACTGAATAAATTTAATAAACACCCAGACCTTGAAATGCAGACATCTAAATGTTCATCACACAAATGCCTGCCCCCGTCGGGAATCGAACCCGAGACTCGCGGTTCATCAATGTAGTTAGGCGGGTACGCTAGCCACTCGATCAACGAGGCGACCTATAGGTCCTATGTTCTAATGTTTTTCTACCTGTTATTAGGTCACTATGTTGAGTGTTTTTATATTTGCAATTTCTAAATAGCAAAAAATAAAGGATAGTCTGTAAAGCACTAACTAAAAAAAAATTAAATCGAACTACGTATTAGGGAATTATTACAAAATTTACATTTTCACTTTTACAGCTTTTTCCCACTGATACCCCTTCAGTGTATAGGATAAAACGTATCCTATAATCTTCTCCAAAACGTAAAGTACCAACTTGCTATTTTTAATTACGATTGGTTTAGCACATTCGATGTGAGTCGCGGTCGGGATTCAGAAACAGGTAGACAAACAAAGACTGCACCTACTTTTTTAAACATTTTCAAGGTATAAAAATTACTCTTCTAAAGATTTATTATATGTATAGAAAAGACCGAAAAGAAACGATAGTATGATTTTTATGACAAATTCAATCAACATCGGTTCAACGGCGTATTTGAAAAATTGTAATATTTTACACTTATAACATAAGTATAATAATTTAGTTTAAATTAATGGTCGCCCATTGGTCGGAATTCGACCATAATAAATTTTAATATTATGTTGATAAGAACGCCATCTTCATTTTTCAAGACCAACTACTTTGTTTCCTGAATAGTTAGTGCGCCATCTGTGATATTTTATCGTTATCATCAACATATTTCTTTGTGTGTTTCAATTGCATGGTAGTGTGGGTAATATTTTATTTATTGATTTAATGTACTTTATAAGCATTATTAATGAAAAATATTAGCGTTCTGCACTTCTCCTACATATAAACTACAAGTGTGCCAAATTTTATGCTCCTGCGTCCGCGCAATTTTAGTAAAAAAGGGGTCCAAAGTTTTGGCATCACGTATTATTATATAGATCTGTCGAATTTTTAAATTTTACCAAAATGATTCATCTCCTTTCCAGATTAAAAATGAACACAGGATTGCTGGCCTGGGAGTGTATAGTTTTCGCTCTGTTCGTCTGTGCAACGTCATGTGCTCCTTTATGGAGGAGAAGAAAGGACAAAGATGCTGCTGGTGGAAATGTCAAACGGGCGTACATCTTCGCAGGAGGAGGAGTGTCTACATTGGCCATGATTCTCTCGGTGGCTCGAGGGACCTTGGGTGTCCGATCTTTTTTAGGTAAGTTGTATATCACGATATTAAAAAGTAATTGTAGTTAGACATTTTTTTTTTGACATTGAAAGGCAAACAAGCAGACGGATATCCTGATGGTAAGGAATTCACGCCACCTAGACACCAAAGGTGGTAATGGTGCGTTGCCAATCTTAGGCCGGGATGTAACGCCTCGATCAAAAGTAAGTTTACCGGCTATCCTCTCCGAACTGGAACACGTCAATGGCAAGCATTGACGTTATAGCGGCAGGTAAAGGTACGGCGGTGGTACCAATCCGGGCGAGTCGCTGCGAAACTCTACCGCCTAGTCAGATGTCACGGTGTTAGTGACGGTAAGCCTATGCTGGCCTGTAAACAAGTCGTCTGTTAAATTCGCCTGGTAGGAAGGCGGATGGTCTATTCTGCAAAGCAGCCCGGACAAACACGGAGAAAAGACAAAAAATAATAAATATAAACAATATTTTTAGAACACATACAGTATAGAAATATCCTAATAATATAACAAATACGAAAGTGTATATGTTTGTTGCATTTTCCGTTTCTAATACCAAACGACAAAAGCCGCGAACTATAGCTACTGATAAACATATCTCCCTTTGAATTTTTATCTAATTACGTAGTATCATTAATATCTGTTGCACGATCATTACAGATTTCCTTCTACTTCACCAAAACGGGGATTTACCTCAAAATATTGTCATCAACCGCCCAAAGTTAGGTTCACGATTCGACTGTATGTTTTTTCTATGTCATCACTTCGTCAATTCTAAAGGGATTTTGATGATAATATTTAAATTTTTAGGTCACGTTTCAGAGGCAGTTCATAGATAAAATTTATAGCAGCGCTTTAGCGCTTTTTCAAGTTTGTTGAAATTTTACCTTTTTAAACGCTTTTATTTAACTTGCAATGTATGTATGTTAATTTTGGTGGTATCTTTGAACTCAAATTTGAAGCAGACATCTTCAATTGATTGACCTGAAATTTTGTATACACGTTTAGTTTGGATGACGATCCAATATGGCGGACCATTCAAGATGGCGGAATAGTAACGTAATAAGTTTAATGTACTTTTACAATACGGGTATCAAATGAAAGGGCTCGTTGAGAGTGAACGTAAATAAACAACTCATAGAAATAAGCGAGTTATTTTTTTTTTAGTTATACAACAGAATCCAAAATTGTGAAAAGTGGAAGTAATACAAAATGCAGTTGCAAAGGAGTTGAATGCTTTTTTTATTAAACCTTCTTGTTTCTTTTTAATATTGTTGAGTAATTAACAAATACCCGACCTGGCGAAATGCTCTTTGGTAGATACTCTCTGTCTGCATTGCTTGGGAACTTGGCGTGATGTTATGTTGTGCTGTTGCTCGTGTTGACCGTGTGGTTAATGATTCCACCGGAACATATTTTCAGGATGAAACTATCCTATGTGTTAATCCAAGCTACCCTCTATGTGTGTGCCAAATTTCATGAAAATTGGTTTAGCAGTTCTTAAATTATTTAATTTTGAAAATTGCAAGTTAAATAATTTTATTTGGATTTAGGTATGGATTTCCGCAAAGTAACGCCTTCTTTTATAATTTTTTAAGCTTGAGTCAATTACGGATGGTAGTATTTTATACGATTAGTAAGATTGCTAACAATGGTTGCTCGTTTTCAACAAGTAACTCTAAACATTTCTTGAAAATATGAGGAACGCCCTGATACTTTTGTACCAATTACGAATGGTTAAACTTACGGATTACGTTTTGTTGATAGGAATCGGGCAAGCCTTAAATTAATAATTATAAGTATTAAATTGGCTTGGCACCGACTTCAAACCTGTTAGTAAATGGCACATATAAATAATAGGTAGTATATAATTAATGTTAAATCTTTATTATTTTTTTCTTTTGACTTTTGAAGTCGGTTTTAATTAACGTAGATATTTTAATTTTTTTAATATTTCTGTGTACAGAATTCATTCTTCTCTTCAAGCAATAGGTAACATCATAGGTTAATCTGTCCGGAATTCTGCTATATCTAACGGTTTTCCGTAGGAAAATGGAAGAGTTTTAATTGTAGACGATGCGGGGAATATCCAGCCTGTTTGCTGAGCAGAATAATAAGTTTTCTGGTATTTTTGTCACCGAAAAAAAAAACCTAAAATACCAAACATGTTCTGTTTTCCCATATGTAGTAATGAGCATTACTATTCAGAGCACGTCTTGAGCGTCTAAGAATTCCAGTAGTATGTATATGATATTCATCGCTTTTTCTAATAATAGCCTTTTCCAAAATTTAAAGGTATGTCTATTGTTTTCCTCATAGACTGGTTTAAAAGACTTATTTTCTATTTAGATAATTATATAGTTAAAATGGTAGTTAAAAATTAAAACGATACTTACACCGGTTAAAAATGAAGTTGCTTATCCTTGTAATTACTTTTACAATTTAACGATAATTGCTTTATGCTAAAACAAGGTTTTAAAGTTCAAGAGTACTACTTTCTCAAGTATCTAGTATTTACCTATTGCAGCCGTAGTATGACCATCCTCGACATCTTATTTGTTAGTAGGGGTACCAGACGGTTCCCCCGTGTTTGTCCGGGCTCCTTTGTAGAATAGACCATCTGCTTTCCTGCTAGGCAGTTCGTAAAAGGCGAGCATAGGCTTACCGTCACTAGCTCCGTGTCTTCTGACTAGGTGGTAGAGTTTGGCAGCGACTCGTCCGGATTGGTCCCACCACTTTACATATTCTTGTCTCCATAACGTCCGTGCTTGGCGTTGACATGTTCCGGTCCCGAGGGTAAGGTAGCCGGCAAACTTATTTTTGATCGAGGACTATCCCTGCCTCAGGTTGGCAACGCACCATTACCACCTTTGGTGTCTCTAGGCGGCGTGATTTTCTTACCATCAGGAAATCCGTCTGCTTGTGTGGCTTCCACTATCATAAAAAACACTGATTTTAAACATTGTTTCGCGTTTGTCTAGACTGCAGAATCTAAATTCAGTAATAATAATCTTATATTGGAAACAAAGTTTTCTATAAGGTCACCATTGTGGGAAGGTGTGTTTGCAATTGTCTAGAACGTCTTTAATCTAATCTATAAGTAAGGACTCGACTGAATTTTTACTGTGTTACGCGATTACTCGGATAATAATAAGATTTTGATAATTTTTTTTTCAAAAGTAAGTCATACATTTCGAGAACATGATATTTAATCTCTTTTCAAGTAAGTGTAAAATTTGTGCGAAAAATAAGATAAATATATATGTACTTAAACTCTAAGATATTCATTTTAATTGTATTAAATCAATTCAATATTTATACTGACTGCAAATTAGTTTATTTGTATTAATTTTACAATTGTACGCCTTATAGGCAGAATATAGAGCTCAAACCAAAATTGTAACAACTAGCTGTGTACCTATATTCGAACAATAAATGAATTATGAATTATGAATTATGAGTATCATCGCGTCATAAAAAAAATGAACGCATTATTTAATGTATCACAAAACCAAATTTATATGGGACCACCTCGGGATCATGGCTTCCATATCGAAAATAGAATTATAAAATCGTGATGTAGCAATGGAAAAGCAGTTTTTTGACATGTTACTTATATTATGTGATAGCGGCTCGCCTCTGCTTTGCACGACTATGAAATATACATACAAACCTTTATCTTTAATCGCTTTATCTTTAAAAAAAACGCATTAAAATCCGTTGCGTATTTTTAAAGATTTAAGCATACAAAGAGGCATAGGAACAGAGGAAGCGACTTTATTTTATACTATGTAGTGAAGAGTAAAGTTGTAGCGCCTAAGTAATGGTCAACATTCCAGCCTATATTTTTTATGTAAGATGACCTCTTACCGCTACCGCGAACAAGCACACAGCTCTCCTGACGATAAGAGACAACCGTGGTACTGACCTATATTTTAACCTTAGCTCGTCTCTTACGAGTCTGACAGAGACAGATGGTCTATTTTACTCAGAGGATCTGGACCAAAACGGGGACCGGTACTAATTCATCACCGTTTTTGTTGTTTGTATACATGTATTTCCCATCATCAACCAAAAAGAAGCAGGTCGATTGAAATGATGATGGATAAGAAAACACATCCCCATTGCCTTCCAATTTAAAAAATAATAATTAAAAAAATCCTTGCATTCCAGGTTTTCCATCAGAATTAGTGTATTTCGGGTCAGCGATGTGGGAAACGCTGTACGGGATAGCGCTGGCCTTCCC
This sequence comes from Calephelis virginiensis, assembly GCA_002245475.1. NCBI lineage: Eukaryota > Metazoa > Arthropoda > Insecta > Lepidoptera > Riodinidae > Calephelis > Calephelis virginiensis. Next base: position 21,303 of record NJDC01006471.1, on the reverse strand, counting down.
CCTTGTCTGCTGGATCTTCATTCCGGTCTATTACAGGCTGCAAACCAACTCTGTTTATGAATACCTTCAGGTCAGTGTTGTTGAGTTATTTACATATAAATAAAAAAATATCTTCAAGCTCATATCCCCGAAGGATTAGGGAGAGCTACAACCAGGGCACTTACGACTAGCCGAAGTCCGACAATGATATAGGTGGTTAACCTATTGCTAATAGGGGACATATTCAATCCGGGCAACGTTATTTTTTTATCAGAAAATCAAATATCTCTTTTTTTGTTGCCCGACCCGGGGATCGAATCCGAGACCGCATGAAGTAAAGTCCATCACCGGACCGCTAGACCACGAGAGGCGACAAAAAAATAGAGAGTGTCTAAAATATTCCAAAACCTGCAAAAATCAGTCTTTTGCTTACTTATCTTTGGTACGCGCCACAATTTTGCCGCGTTTATATTTCGGCGCCGGGGACCAGTTAAGAAATGTTTAAGGTTAACTGTTAAAATAAACTTAGCTACGCAGGAATTTTATCATCTTCCGTTTAAAGTGCTGATAGACTTGAGCATTCACTTGTAACAGATCATCGAACATTCGCCGTTTTTATGTTTGTCGAACTGAATAACGATTCAAGCCAAGCATGGAGTCAAACATTGCTATGAACATTTTCACGAACATTCTAGTAATGCTCGTTAAAAAATATTCTTCACGATGATGTCAGACTTGACGGTTGCATGTGCTGCATTTATATTCATTAGTGATTCTCATTACGTGAAAAAAAAAGAAATAGAGCAATAGCAAAAAAAGAAATAGAGCAATACCTGTTTTTTTTAGAGCAATAGGTGTGCGGGGGGGGGGCTCAAGTCTATCAGCACCATTATACTCGTAGATATACCATTTACCTATCAGTGATTATTTATGTTACCATATTACTACTATGCTTACTATATGTGCTATATACTAATATGCTTTTCTTATTGTAGATATCATAGTATAATGGCTACAACTTCGTTAGGATCTGAGGTTGAGGCACATCAAGCTAAAATAAGTCTATTCACTCCTGCTTTAAATACTTCCACGTAGTAGTGTTATTTTACCGTTTAACATTTTAAAATATTGGACACGCTAAATTAGGCATCATAAGCAAACACCTGGTAATAGGCGTAGCCAGGTACGGGGGCTTTACCCCCCTAGAAGAGTGTACACAAAGAACTAGAACTGTCCGAATGACCGAAAACCGTTTTAACGGATTATGTAATATGTATGTTGTGGGTGGACAACTATAAGTATTAAAATTGGTTTAATACTCAAAAGACAAGACAGAGATTGACAAGAAAGAGTGCAGTTTTAAAAACATTATGTCAAGAATCAAGCAAAATATTTCTCAAGTAAAGCTATTTCTGGTTAATATATTTTGTTTCAAAAGCCATGACTTCACTTAATCAATGTAATACGGGTTTTGTTGTCTGCGATTGAATAGAATCCTGGCTGTGATCTTGCACTTGGTTTATCCTCTTAAAACTCTGTCAACGATATCCAAATTTGTGAGGTGCAGTAAGCAGCTATAAGTAAGCATAAGCAGTAAGTAAGCATACTGTAAAGTAAGTGCCTGTTGCTATAAAATAAGTGCCACTGTAGATTTTAAGATAAGGAAGGTAGGAAGGAAAGCAAGATAGGGAAGCTGTCTCACACCTAATTCATCATTTGACGTACATTCTAACTTCAAGTTGACAACGCACCATAAACACTTTTGTTATCTACAAAAGATGTGTATTCTTATGTTTATGCTCATAAAAATATATTTCAGATGCGCTTCGGATCCCGATGGGTTCGAAGGATGGCTGCTGCCACATTCCTCGTACGCCAGGTCCTTAACTTGGCAGTGACGGTATACACGCCTACTGTAGCTCTGCATGCAGTACTTGGCTTGCCACATTGGGCTTCTGCTGCTGCCCTTACAGGAGTGGCGATAGTGTTCAACTTACTGGGTGGCTTGGCTGCAGCGATCAGGTATTTACCTAGGATCTCAAATTGGAGATGTCTGTGAGAATACCATCCGTGGCCTTGCGCGCTGTTCCTGACTTGCCGAATCAGATTTTCACTGGTATTCTTAGATAATACTCTTGGGCTTCGGTACTATGAGCAAATAGAATTGACATAAATATATTTATTAAATACACAATATCATTATATACGGACTACATCTAAATTCAATATTCAAAACGTTTATTTTAGTCAGAAATCAAATCCAAAGCTCTTAACACATGAAGTGGTTAAATACAATTTCATACTTAACACCATAGAAGTTGTGAGATGCTTTAATTTGAGCGGAATAAGGCTGCAAAAAACAGAATTTAATTTAAAAAAGTTACGCAAAAATTTAGTTGTTTCCAAATCAGAAATTACGTAAATTAACGTATATAAAAATGTTACAGAAGCTAAAAATAACCCTTCTTTTTCAATTTCTGGTAAGAAACGCGAAGGCGTATTGAACGGCCTCATTCGCATTGGTATTTGGCGATACGGATTTTAACGCTTAAGTATTTTGTCTACAAGCGAGATTTTTCTGTACAAAGTAAAATTCCACGTCACTGCAAATTGAAGTGTGGTACAGTGGCCTAAGTTTGAAAAACGGTATTACCGTGTTAATTATATTCCAATTTGGTTTCAGAGCTGACGTGATCCAAACATTAACCATGGTGATGATCAGTGCAGCGTTCATTATTCAGGCTACCGTCACAGCTGGAGGGCCTCAGAAGGTTATACAAGACAATATAGAAGGGGGAAGGATGAATTTCTTTAAGTAAGTGGCTGATCAAATGCTGGTTCTTTTACTATTCTAAATTTCTTTTTGTATCTTAGAAAATCTATTGAAGTACAGTCGTAAGTACCTTAGTTGTGCCTTTGCCTGCTTTCGGGGATATCAACGTGAAGATACCTACTTACTTAAAAAAATGCGAATTTACTCAAAGGTATAGTGGAAATATCTTCGGGAAACAATCACCAAAAATATGATACCAATATGGTGTGGCGAAGTTTGGTATTCTGAAGATTTGTTTCAAATTTGACATTTAAAGTCAGTTATTGAATCGAAAAGATATTTGAAATTAAAGATGCGATAGAAGATTCCTTGTGTGGGTCCAGATCCACAGATTAGAATAGACCACCTGCCTCTCTGGAGGTTGCTAGTAATCGGCAAGCTCTGGTCAAGGCGAAGATTAATACCAACAAGACCAATGGTGCTGTGCAGCAACTTGCGAGGATAGGGATCCACCACCATCTCTATTTCTGCAACCATAATGACTGTGTCATGTTCCGGGTCAAAGGATAGGATAGCCGGTAGACTTGCTCAATAAACTAAGGATAGCGATGTACCTGTAACATCTGCGGTGTTTATAGGCCACGTTTGTCTTTATCATCACCAGATATGTGTTTGTTCGCAGATTTATCAAAAAAGGGAAATGTTTCAACTAATTAAAATTAATGTTTATTCCAGTTTCACCTGGGATCCAACAGTACGCGTTGATACGCTGTCAGCCTTAATAGGCCAATTGTTCATGTCCGTCTCCATCTACGGATGTCAACAGACCTTCGTCCAGAGGTACTGCTCAATGTCCAGTGAAGGCCAAGTCAAAAGGACGCTCATAGCCAACGTTCCTGCCGTCTCTGTTCTTTTTAGTTTATCCTGGGTCGTAGGGATGGCCATATACTCTGTGTACAAGTACTGTGACCCGTTACTGTCTGGAAGAATTATAGCTTCAGATGAAGTCCTGCCATTTTACGTTCAAGACCAGTTCACTTTCTTGCCTGGAATGCTAGGATTGTTTTTGGGAAGTCTTTTTAATGGTGCTTTGAGGTGAGTTTGCGGAGTTATCTTTTTCTGATGAAAGAGCCATTGCACGTTCCTGAATTAAATATTTAATTTCGTGCTAGCTTCCTACTTGGTTTAAATCATTATTAAAAATAGCTCAGAAACTTGCAAGTGGTCCTTATCAACACAATTTTTAAGAAAAGAAATTACCGATAACGGCAAATTGACCAAAAAACTTTCTGTGTCGATGTTCTGTTATTCAAACGAAATATAATTTTTAAATTACGAAAATAAAAAAAAAAACTTTTTATAATTTCTTTATGCAAAATAAAAATTCTTAAAAGCTTGAAGCTTACCAGATTGACGACATCATTATTTTCATAACGAGACCAAACTTATTTAATTTTGATTAAAACTATTTCAGTTTTCTGGTTTCAAACGTGAACTCGCTATCTACGGTAGCGTATGAGGACTTTGTCTCCGCTGCGCCAGCCTTCAGGGGCATCAGTGAAAAGCAACAGCTGACCGTCATCAAGATAATAGGAATTTTATTTGGTCAGTATCTTCTAGTGCAATAACCTTTTAATTCAGATTCCTGAAATATCATTCTGCCAAAGTAAGCCAAAGTATTATTGTTCTGCAGTGACTCGCACAGATTGGTTCCTATTCCTGTCGCCGTAACGTCAGTGCAAATAAATGTAGTGTAAATGTTTTAATTTATTAAAAAGTTTCAAACTGGCTAGACGCCGTTAACGTTTCGGTTATCTACAGGCGTCCCTTTTTATGTTAAAAGATAGCAAGCAAGTAAGTTGTTCTTCATTCTACCGTTTATGATCTAGAATCCTCACATGAAAGTACAGGAAACCACACCAAGGCAGCATTACCATTACCTTTGCTGTCTCTAGGTGGCGTGAATTTCTTATCATCAGGAAATCCGTTTTCTTGTTTGTCTTCCAATATCATAAAAAGCGGATTTTGATGTGGTAATTTTAATACATTGTTCAAGGAAGATTCATCTATATATTAATACGTGATGCCAAAACGTTGGACCCCTTTTTACGAAAACTGCGCGGACGGAGGAGCATAAAATTTGGCACACTTATAGTTTATGTGTAGGAGAAGTGAAGAACGCTAATAGTTTTCAACGATAATGCTTACAAAGTACATTAAATCAATAAATAAAACATTACCCACACTACCATGCATTTGACACACACAAACAAATATATTGATGTTGACCATAAAAGATCACAAATGGCGCACTAACTATGCAGGAAACAAAGAAGTTGGTCTTGAGAAATGAAGATGGCGTTCTTATCAACAAGATATTAAAATTTATTATGGTCGACTTTCGACCAATAGGCGACCACTAGTATGTATAATAACACAGAAGTTGCGACGGGCTGCGCTTCTAGCAAGTTTTTATTAGAATAATTATTTTATTTAATTTTTTTTCAGCTCTTACCATCATGTGCCTGTCTCTCTGTGTTGGATTAATAGGGGGAGTAGTAGAAGGCTCTCTATTAGTAACATCAGCTACATCAGGGGCTTTGCTAGGAGTGTTCTTATTAGCAGCGTTATTCCCGATGGCAAATGGCAAAGGCGCGGTCTGTGGGATGGCAGCCTCGCACCTGGTTACCATATGGATGGCGACCGGGAGATTGTTGTATGTGAACGATAAAGTTGCCATGCTACCCCTCTCAATTGAGGTGAGAAAGTTTTATTTAATGTTTATAAAGCAAAAAGGCGAAAAATGTAAACGACTAGACCATACATTTTTAAATACTAGAACTTTTTAAATTAAATAGTTTTTTGGATAAATTTCAGCAAATTATATGCTTGTGCTATTGATGTTAGTCAAAATTTCAACATACTGTAGCAAATGTGTTCGTCGCCAAAATACTTGCTCCTATCGGGAATCAAAACCAAGCCTCTCGCGGATAATCTTTAAATCTAGGTGCTACGACCAACGAGATCTCCAAAAGAATTGTTAACCTCAGAATATTTAGTTTTTGTAATAGTGGCAAAATTTCCAAACTGGATGACACCTGGGTGCTGACTATGTGTCTCAGTTGCCAACTCAAAATGTTAAAGTATACAACAAATAGCTGTCAAATGACGTGTTTTATATTTGCTATCGCCAGTGACCGACAGAAATACAATAGAGATAGCAAACACAAATGACGTCATTTGACAGCTATTTGATGAACACCTATTCATTTTGAGTTGGCCACTGAGATATAATCAGCCCCCTGAATCATTTAAGCATTAATCATTTAACACTAACCTTAACGTGGTAGGGTGGTGGCAGGAATAAGAAGGTAGTGACCAGTACATAAAACTTTCACGTTTTTCACAACTACTTTGTCAATGCCAAGTTAGTTAATTCTTATACAATATACAGTCATTAGTCACTATGTACAAAGTCATGTTAGGTCAGGGTCTTAAGTAAAGCGGTGGCTTCGTTACTTAAGCTCATCTAGTGAGATTTGACGGCAGCGAGGAAATAGACGATACACTAATTTCTTCATGATTATTTCATTTGTACACTTTCACTGAACATAATTAATCTAATTACCATCTAAATTAACCACTTTTTACTCAATATAAACATGAAATTCAAAAATTATGAAAAAATTACGACCACCCTCATTCACGATGGTACCAAAACTCTATATAGAACTTTATAATTTGTGGTAGTGACATTTTGTCAACGTTACTATAACAATGACAGCTAAACATAGGGCAGTATGCCCTAACTAGGTTGTAATAATGAGTTCATATATGGTTTATATAATATTATCAGTTTGTCACACAGAACTGTCTCAAACAAAAGTATATCACATTCGGTAAAAAAGGAATTCAATTGGAGTTTTAGCGCTATCATGAAAGAAGATGGCCGTATTTTTTTCGTAATTATTGAATTTGGTGTAAATTATGAGCAAAATTAGTTAATTTAGGTGGAAATTAGTTTAATTTTGTTCAGATAAAGTGCACAAGTGAAATAATTATGAAGACATTAGTGTATCGTATATTTCCTCGCTGCCGTCTAATTTCACTAGATGTGCTTGAGTAACACTTTACTCAAGACCCAGACATGACTTTCTAAATAGTGACTAATGACTAAAATAAAGACTTAATTAATACGGAAGACATGGCAGCGTGGCCTAAGTCGTTTTAGCCGGTTCCAGAAAAGGGGCAAATTAACTGATAAAAAAAGGGATTTAATTTCAATGTTTAAGTGTCACATAGTAGCCCAATTATCAGCACATCTTCAGCATAAGACGAAGATATTCCATTCATATGAACTTTGAAATGCTGCCTTTCCCAAAAAAATATGGCAATTTTTGTTTAATTTTACCCGGAGAACATTTTTGTTTAGACAATAGTGACGTCATTAACCTAATTGCGTGCCTAATCAATAGAATCTACGAAAATTAGGAATTATGCGATTTTATTGGTCGAGTTATTTGGCGGCTGAATGACGTCGCTATTTTCAAAGAAACTATATGTTAGTATTAAGTATTGATTTCATACTATAGCCGTGAAATAGTTAAAAGACATCTGCCTTACAACAAAAGGTATTTACGGCTGTTTAGCTAAACCCTGTTAAAAATTGACTTCCAACCAGTAACATGCTATAGGCGGATGACGTGTCAGCATGTAATTGGTAGAGAATCCAGTTTTAGACACTGTTTAGTGAAACGATTGTTCAACGAGCGTTTACTTAGTCTTGAGTAAAGATGGACATATCTTTTAACTATTCCGTAGCTATAGTTCTAAATTAAAACTATATATTATTTTTCCAGAAATGCCAGAACGCTACAATAAGTACGCTTAGTTCAAAACCAATCAGCCTAAACAAAACTCTAATTCAAGTTGCTCCAATACTAGAGGCATTAAAAATAAATCTCAATTTTACTCAGCATCCAGTTGAAGAATCTGCGGCGTGAGTATATTTACACATTATTAATTTTGTAAAAATATGCTGCGGTGTGGCCTGCATGCTATTTTCAGTACTGTTACTTTTTCATCATATTTTTTTTACCATAGTTTTTTTATGATATTGGAAGGCAAATAAGCAAACGGATTTCCTGGTGGTAAGAAATTCACATCGCCTACAGACACCAAAGGTAGTAATGGAGCATTTAGTGGGTATTTCGTTAGACTTCGAACAAAGGTAATCTTAATAGCTACCATACCCTCAGATCAGGAACACGTAAACGGCAAGCGCTGACTTTATGGCGGCAGAAATAGGTAAGGTGATGGTACCAATCCGGGCGAGTCGTTGCGAAACTCTACCACCTAGTAAGATGTCACGGTGCTAGTGACGGTAAGCCTATGCTCGCCTTTTACGAGGTGCCTGGTAGAAAGGCAAATGGTCTATTCTGCAAAGGAGCCCGGACCAACGCGGGGAAATTATTATGTTTAATCTATTTAATAAGTTGTGAAGAAATTTTACTTAGGTTTATCAATCTGTCAATTAAATCTCAATTAAATCTGATTTAATTTAATTTTTTATCTTCCGGAAACAAACACAATAACTGAAATAAGAAAAAACATTTTGTGCCCAAAAGTTGATAGTTCTAGTTTTCAAAACATAACATTTTTTCTTCTATTGTTATTAAATATTAATAAAACAGACATATAGTCAAATCATTGTTAAATAAAAATAATCAGTATGTGACATAAATATAAAAAAACTTTTTTTACAGATGGATGGGACTTACACAATTTTACTCCATCTCCTATATGTGGTACGCGGTGATAGGCACCATCCTATGCGTCATAGTCGGAGTCATAGTAGGCCTATTAACAGGCAACGAAAATGATATCTTCGATGAAAAACTCCTACATCCAGTAGTAGCGAATATAGTCCGGCGGATGCCAGGTAAAAAACGCACGTATTCTATAGAAATTGAAAAGAAATCTGACGAAAAAGATTCTTCTGAAAAGGCTGATAACACAACTGCAGAAGACGTCAAGCCATCTGTTATTTTTACAACTTCTAACAGTGGTTTATTTGAAACGTATGAGCCTAATCAATCTCCTTTTCCTTGTAGAACGAGGTTATGATTTCTAGTATTTGTAAATAGAGTAAGGTTTAGTCTAGTTAAATAGATAGATCAAATACGATAAAAATAAAATTATTCTATCCTACTAGATATTAAAGAATTTATTAAGTTTTTATACACTAGGAGGTCCAGTTCTTAAGATTTAAGTCAAAGAAAAAAACGTATTGACGTGTTTTTTTAGATGGCTAATATGTTGCTAACAGCGAGGTTTTTATAACTTCACCGGACTATGATGACGCGTTTCAGAACCGAACACAAACTCTAATCGAATTTAAGAGATATCACATTGATGTAAAATGATAAAACGAAACCTCATACCCCAATGAAATTGTATTCAACTAAAAAAATATACAATTTAATTGATTCTTGCGTTGCGAGATTGATAGTGGTGGTAATTTTGTTGCGCAGTAACTGGACTAATTTTAAGTTATCGCTGTCTTCTTTTAACGAAAGTAACAGAAAGAGACAAAACACTTTTAGTGCTGTCAAATTAGACCGTAAACGTCATTTCTACAGACGTTTAATCTATCATTCGGAAAACGTTGATTAAAAAATCACAATTTGACATATTCGGACTAATCTGACATGTGTAAAACGTCCCATCTCTTTTGTTTTTGTTTCATTTGAAAGATAGCATGCATCTAAAATAACTTTAGTTAGTGAACAGCAGAATTACCACCACTTTGTTTGTGTTTGATGGTAAATAGAGAGAGATAGATATATCTTCAAGAGATATAATCATTTTTTGTCAGAAATGGCATAGTGACAATTTTGTTGAGTAGGTATCGTTTAAATTTAGTATAAGGTACTAGTTGACTAAGGGAGACGTTGTTCTGCTACTTTTTTAATGTGATTTTAATAAAAAAAATTGAGGTGAGTCACCCTTGTCACTTAGGGGTATGAAAAATAGATGATGGCTGATTCTCAGACCTACTCAATATGCTCACGAAATTTCATGAGAATCGGTCAAGCCGTTTCGGAGGAGTACGGTAACTAGCACCGTGACACGAGAATTTTATATATGAGATAATTGTATTATACGGTTGCAAATAAGCGCGTAAATGATGCGCATGCGCACGGTTTTTAAATGTCAAATTCTAAACGTAAACTCGCTTGAAGAATGCGTCACACTCATTTGACACTAATTATGTATCGTTTATTTTTTTGTTGAGAGATGTTATTTAAACTTAATCGGTGCGAACTATATAAAAACAAAATGGTAACATTTAGTTTTTTTGTAAATCATTATCTAAATACTAATTATTACAAGTTCCAGTATTTTGTTTTTTTTCTTAAATGAACGTATTGAAGAGTGTAAAACAATTTGTTTTAACGATAGGTTAAATCTTAATTCACGTCTCTGAGTACATCCGTAACTCATTGGTGATATATATTAAGTGCCTCGAAACCAGTACATCTTGAATATTTTTTGTAGAGTTTGTCTTATTTAAAAATAAATGGCTTTTTTGTGGTCCTAATTCATGCATTAGTTTAAGTGATACACAATGACAATTATTATACGTCAAAGATTTAATTCAAATCGAAATATCTTTGTTTTTTAACTGTTGACTCAAAGTTGGCTATAAAAATAATAACAATATTTATTTCCCTTATTTGTAACTATTAGGTAGATATAGTGTACCTACATATAAACATAAAGAAATAAACCTATTAGCTAGACGTAAATAAGACATTAAATAATATATAACATTAATATAGAATTTATTATAAATTGAAATATGTATAAATGATTATAAATCTACTTCACAGTAAATATGTATACTTTGTATATTTTCAACTTATTTATAAATTGTAACTTTTCATTTTGGCTAATCGCATTTGTACCTAGCACTTGATCAAGATTAGATTTGAAGCTATATAGCAGAGGTTCCCAAACTTATTTCATGTAACGCCCACTTTGAAAATCAGTTGTTTTGTAGCGCCCCCCTCGTTTTTTCTTGTCAATAACCTCAATAACATATTTGTTGCGCCTAGTTTAAAAAAAACATTTTTTTCAAGATTTATACCGCCCCCCTCTAGGCTTCCAGCGCCCACAAGGGGGCGTTATCGCCCACTTTGGGAAAGGCTGCTATATAGTATCTATTGACAACTGAAAGACAAACGGCCACAGATACGCCAAGTCTTTAAAATCAGTCATTAAGTTGACATTTTTCATACAAATTTGTGACTTAATGATAGATTAAATATAACAGGGTTACATTATTTTCGACAGCACTCAGAGTAGACGTTTCTATCAAAATGTGACATCGTTGAGTTATTGTCATACACAGAGAAAAAAATTTTCTTTTAATCAGTCATTAGTTCTGTATTTTTTTGTGAAAAAATCTTACTGGCAGATTACATTTTAATTGACGTCTCTGACTGCGGAGGTAATGTCCGATTAAAAGATAATTGATGTCTCTGAGTAAGGTCGTAAATCAGCCATAATATCCAATAAGGTTTTGTGCCGTAGTGCCTAAAAATGTACAAAAGACAAAGAATTATAAATATTAGTTAAGTCTGTTATTTTAATAGAAAGACTTAAACAATAAATAACGGTGGTAATTCCACTTTTCACAAACTAAACTTATTTCATATGCTTGCTTTCTTTTTCAAATGCAACAAAAACAAAAGAGATGGAACGTTTTAGACATGTCAGATTAGTCCGAACATGTCAAATTGTGATGTTTTTAAGCAACGTTTTCCAAGTGATAGACTAAACGTTTGTAGAAATGACGTGTACAGTCTAATTTGACAGCACTAAAAGTGTTTTGTCTCTTTCAGTTACTTTCGTAAAAAGAAGACAGCGATAACTTTAAATTAGTGTGAGTGCGCAACAAAATTGCCACCAATGACTTAAAGATAGGCGATATATTTATGAGAAAAAACTATTTATGCATACGTCCTGAATATCTTATTGCTCCAGAACAATTTAAATCGCACTGCTTATACATTTATACATAATGAGTTTTTTTTTTATATATTTAGAAGAGAACATGAAAATAGAAGTCGGTTTCTTTACTTCAATAGCCTAACTGATTTGGAATATTTATGTAACAAAGTTAAAGAATATTGCTATCGTTGCTTAAGCATACTTTCATAAAAATATACTATACTTAATTAAAATAGTCAAATATACACGTCCGATTATAATATAGTAAAAAGTTGTGAGGTAGGTACATAAAAATGCAGTCGAATATACAACTATCTCCAATTTTCTTAATCGTCGGCACTTGGGGAAATTCCATTGAATACATACTTTTCTAATAACTTATGTTCTTTTCCACAATACTTTCTCTTTTTTTGAAAAATTTTATAAAACACGTGACCACAACCGGTTTTATATTTAGAAGTAAATATCGAAATCGCTCATTCACGAGAATGTTCTGTGAAGGCATAAAACGATAAAGCACATATATGGTAATTTTATTACTTGTTTAACATATTAAAGTAGTTGAGGACGTGATTTTCCTGTTAATATTGAGATGGTTCATTGATAGCGTTACTTTTCGTATATCGGTCGCATTTTTTCCGATATGTGTTCGTTTCTTAAATACCCAAAGTGTTTAGTTATACTTACACTCCAAAATCGCCTATGTGGTCTAGCGATTCAGGTGTTGGACTTTACTGCATGAGGTCCCGGGTTCGAATCCCGGGTCGGGCAATAAAAAGAAAATTTGGTCTTTCCAATTTTCTAATAAAAAAAATGTTGCTCGGGATTGGTTATGTGCCCAATTGGCGATAGGCTTGCCACCTATCACGTTATGGTACTTAGTGTCTTTGGCTAGTCGTGGGTGCCCTGGTTGTGCCTCTGCCTAATGTTTCAGGGATATGAGCGTCAAGATACTTTTTTTTACACTCAAAAACAGATTTTTTTTGACTAAATCCGTTACTTTCTCTGTTTCTCATAGAACACGTGATTTTGTAACATTAACACTCAATATTTCGACATTTACATTTAAAATGAAATATATTTTAAAATAATATCTTTGTCGAGAAGCTATTACAAAATACTAAATATTATTAGATTATAAAGTATATAGATAAAAGATGTATTTATGCAAACCCCATAACTTAATTTTTTTTAAAATGTACAAGAGTAAATTAAAAATATATAGATAAGAATCCGTAATAAACTGACTATAACTGTCCAGTTAGGTAAATACTGGTTCTTCATTTCTTTAATACGTCCTTGCAAACATTTAAAAACCTGACAATTACTCCTTAAATTCTGGGAGATTTGACAACCATGACACGCTTTTCCTTATTTTCAGGGAGTATTTCCCAAATCGGGCAAAAAGTGTCAGAATTTTTGAAGTTCTTCCGTAGACGTGGTTTTGTTTCTTCTCACATGGCGTATTTGGCAGCCATGAAAGATTACGACAAGCTGAATTGCATGCGATGTTCTTGCCCTCAACATAAGACAAGTTGCTGTCTGTATGGTAAACTAGGTAGTCATCTTTAATACATATCTGCGATTGTTCTTTGATATATATGTGAAACTAGCCGCTGGTACCTGCTTCGCTACATATTAACTGAAATATTAAAAAAAATGGAAAATCAAATATTAATAAAATAATCAAAAAATATTTTATTAATTGCTACAATAAAGAAAAAAAAAAACAACTGAAAAAACTTTCAATATGATAGCACAATCGTCACATGAAAAAAGTTTTACACAAAAAAAGTATTTCACGCCCATATAATAAGCGGTAAGCAGAGGCACAACCAGTGCACTCACGACAAGCCGAAGGCA
>NJDC01006470.1:135598-151091 GCA_002245475.1 Calephelis virginiensis | reverse complement strand
GGCGTAGTCTCCTAATGAGTGTAATAGCTAAGTGTTAGGGCAACAATATACCGACTTGTCTCAGAGTGGCCGTAGTAATTGGATTGCCCTCTGATTTACATTGACAACATTAACTAGAGACATAATAGTATTATAGCTTCATACGAGCCTACAAAGCAAATAAGGCGCGTCCTGGTGATGGAGGCAATGGTGTTGGGGTAATAATATACTGTCCCGTGTCAGAGTAGCCTCTATTATTGAATTGCCCTTTAGTTTCACTTTTAAGATGCTAACATCCTAGGTATACCATATATATCAAAGCATGACAATCTGGATATAAAAGACCATCTTAGCCCAATAACTTCGTTGATCTTGCTTAAAAAATGTGTATGATTTTAAGTTACCGTCATAATAGTGAATGCGATCAAGTTTGATTTAGTTGTTTTGCTAAGATGTGGGATAAAATATTGGTATTTTTTTAATAATTAAAAAGAATGCACTTTGTTTAGTTTTTTTAATTTTTTGAATGATTTTAGGTACTTATTAACAACTAAAAAGGAGGAGGAGCTTCTAAAAAAATTAGTAGATGGTTAGACTCCTATGTTTTGTCACGATTTCTCCGTCATTTCTGAACCGATTTTAAAAATTATTTTTGAAGTAAGAACTTCTAAAGTCGCGTCAGATCGATAATTTGTAAGACGGCGCAAGGCGCTTGCGCAAATGTTCGTGTTGTCATGTTTGTGTACGATAGTGCAGTAAATGTATATTGTAGTCTATCACATAAACGATAGTACTTTCATACTGATAATTAAAGCAATTCGTGCAAAATTATTCCCTAACTATACCAATTTATCAAAAATGCACAAAGTTAATATTCAAGTTTTCACTTCTGCCCGGACTCCCGGAGTGCAAACCGTCTTTTTTTTATTTAAAGAAGCATACTTCTATGATTGTTTCATTGCCAACAAGTCAGGATCTGACGATGGGATCCCAGGGAAATCGAAGAAAATACTTAATTTTTGTCTACCTAGATGACTTATTTCTTATTGAAATTGTTTGCAGATTTACTGTGATCTAATTATATGTAATACGAATGTATATCTATATGTTTTTAGAAAAAATCACTCTACCACAGGCAGGTTTTGTTAGTCTCTGTATTAACGATAAAATTTCTTAAATTGAAATAATAAATATACATATTGCAATAAATCATTGCAATTGCAATAAATTGAACTGAAAATATATTCAACCAAATGACAGCATAGATGAAAATAAATGATAGGTAATGAGTTTTAAAATGCTCCTCGTGTCGCAGCCAAAGGCGCCATTTTATGACCAAATATAAATATTTTATTTCGTGGTTTTATGGAATATGTAATAGGGCCCTGTGACAGAATCTAATGCAAAGGACTCTCGACTTTATTTACGTGGACTTAACTTTCTAGACTTAAACAGGGGTTTCCCTCGTGTTGTTCCGGGCTCCTTTGCAGAATAGACCATCTGACTTCCTGCCAGGCAGCTCGTAAAAGGCGAGCGTAGGCTTACTGTCACTAGCACCGTGACATCCTACTAGGTAGTAGAATTTCGTAGACCACCGTCTTACTTATTCCTGCCGCCATAACGTCCAATGCTTGCCGTTGACGTTTTCCAGTTCGGAGGGTAAAGTAGCCGGTAAACTTACTTCTACTCGAGGCCTAACATCCCGGCCTCGGGTTGGCAACGCACCTTTACCACCCTTGGTGTCTCTAGGCATCGTTAATCGTCGTTTTCGCCGTCAAAATTGCTTGTTTGCATTTCATTACGTTAATTAGGCCATGGTATTACCATCACTGCTTAATTCTAGGGGCAATGTATATTGACTATGAGAAAGACTCGGTCGAGACCTGCGCTATTACTGTATTGTCACCGAGTGATCCCTTTAACCAGAACCGAATCGATGTTTGCGAAACTCACGCTTTGACGCACGTGATGAAACTTCTAGTTATAGACAGATTAAGAGCTATTTTGATTTCAGTTGGGATATATTTATCAGTAACGATCTCCATATCACTCGATGACAATTTGAAAATAGCACCACTGTGTTATATGATGAAGATTATGTAGCCGGCTTTTCTTATTGTACGAATCAGATGTCGCCTATAGTACCTACTGCTAGTACCTAATGCTACTGCTTAATTGCTGTCTTATGACTGGGTTTACTCGACTGCTGGCTACAGAACAGGGTAGCCAGACGCATGGAACATGACAGTCCAGAGCCCTGATGATATGGACACAGCAATACATACAAGCAATTGCGCTAAACAAAGCTGCTGTTGCGCAAGACTCTACTACCGAGTAATGAATGACTGATCTGATAGAATAATCTAGTATTAACCAGCGATAGTTTGTCATTTCCCGAAGCCAAGCTAATCTAATTTACGACATTGACAGTATTAAGAAATATTTAAGATTTTTGTAAAAGTAAGCAAATGATAACATGTAGTACTCAAGTAAATTCCTATTTAGGCCTATTCCAGACTTATTAGGGTATAGAGAATCGTTATTTCCCAGAATCTGTTCATTGTTTGGAAAATAACTAAAAATTCCGGGACTAGAAATGATCGAGAAATAATATCAATGTCGCTTGACCGATTTGTAGACAGTATAAACAGCAATGCGAAGATTCTGGGTCCCATGAATCTTATACCAAAATAGACGACACAGTTTGGGGCATTCATTCAATATGTGTACTGACGACCTTATCAAAATCGCAGGCATCCGCTGGACTTAGGAGTGGAGACATTAGGATGCCTTTGTGGTCTAGGGGTCCGGCGTCGGACTTGACCTCCTGAGGTCCTGGCTTCGATCCTCTGGCCGGATAACAAAAAAAATAGAAGTTGCGGATTTTCAATTTTCTAAAAAAAATAATGTTGCCCGGGATTGGCTATGCGACCAGTTGACGATAAACTTGCCACCTATGACATCGTGGGACTTAGTGTCTTTGGCTAGTCGTGGGTGCCTTAGTTGTACCTCTGCCCAGCTCTTCGTGGATATGGGCGTGAAGATAAACGGCTGGACCATTCTTTAAAAAAGGCAAAATGATGATGTGTATAATAATAATAATAAGAGATGAATTCTCAGGATTTTTTTATGGCAACAGGAATCATCCGAATGTTTAATCATATAAATTATCATACGCCTAACGGTTGGGCGCGACAATTTGATATAGGTACATATTGATTGATGGAACTTATTGAGCAAATGTATGTGTCGAGGTTTTCTTTGCCGTCCGTTTTCGGCATAAACAGTAAACACACCTGTATTATTCCAAGGCTCGCAATATCCATAAACCCAAGAATAACAGATACATTTATTTTCCTTCCATACAAGATTAGGTTAAAGGAGCTCGAGGCCTTTCGTCTGTTTACAAACGCACCCCCTTATTTGTCAAAGATTTAATTAAAAACCTAACCTTGTTTGCATTTGTGTTAATTCATTTAGGAACTAGCTGTGCCCGTGACTATATTTGCGTGGAATTTAACAAAAAAGTTATTTAGTTTATTTAACGTTATTTTAATTTTTTTCTAAAAAAAGTAGCCTAAGTTACTCCTCATCAAATTAGCTACCTGTCAGTAATAGCCTTGTAAACATAGATCCAGCCGTTTAAGATGTTAGCCGGAGCAAACAGACAAAAATGGTGAACAAAATTATTTTGATTTAAGTTGGTATAAACATTCATACGCTTGTAGTACAAACGTTATTAAGTCTCCAGTCTTGCAAATGCAGATATGAGATGTTATTATTCTTACATCCATGCTAATATTTGAAATGCAAAAGTTTGTTTATTTATTCATTTGTTACTTCATTTAACTATTGTTATAGGATACGACACCATAATTCTAATCATAATAATATTATAAATGCGAAAGTGTTAGTATAGATGTTTGTTACTCTTTCACGCTGGAATGGCTGAACACATTTGTCTAAAATTTGAAACACAGATTAGATTGTGACCTGGATTAACATATAGTCTACTTTTGATCCCGATCGCACAACGGGTTCCTATGAAAACGCTGGCCAAGCGTAATGCGTAATAAATGGGAAAGTTTGTAAGTATGGATGCATATTTGTTACTCTTTCTCTTAAAAAATATTAAGCGAATTTAGATAAAACTTTACAGGGATGTACTCCATACATCAGAATAACACTTAAGCTACAATTTATAAAATAAAACTTTACGACGTTGGCGTGGCCGCAAATGGAAGTTAGTTCTCTAATAAGAACGTTCAAGGCAACACCGAAGACACGACACCAATACAATAATAAAACAGTAATGAAACTATATCTATTCATGAATTATTTTTTAAAATAATGATTGCTACGTATTTTGTTAGAGATACATAAAAAACCAAAAAGGAGAGTTAAAAAAAATGTGTGTTTACTTGTTACGAAAATATTGCTGAATTGATTTTTACTAAATTTTATGTAGTAAAAATCCCTGTTTCTGCTTAAAGTCCGTGTTAGTACATATTTAGGTTATCGTTAAATGCGGAAAACCTTTCGCTTGTATCACTTATCACCATAAGTGATAGAAGGGGTACTTCAATGCATGTATGATGTCGCGGGAAACAGCAAATCCTCGTTCCAAATAAAAAGAAGAATTGTAATTGTTACAATCTATTAAATTTTTATGCTAATTTTTTATCTAAAAATCTTAAAAGTGCTGTATTCAATTTCAGTACTTTAACAGTTATGTATTAACAAATAAGCAAACAGGTAAACCGAGAAACAAATGAAATAAAAAAAACCTGTCAGCAATGGCCCTGAAACTCGTATTTTTTAGAATATGTATCTAAAGAATATTAAACAGCAGTAATTTTACAATCACGTACAGATAAATAAGAGAAATATATTTCATCTAGTTTAATACGACGAGTGTTTTATTTCTCGGGAAAGAAACATTACGGGGTGAACATACCGACATCTGTATTTAAGTTTATGAATGTTTTAAAGGATAACAGTTTTAAGGGTAAGTGAAAACAAGGGCTGTTCTCATTCCCCTGCTATGAATATTTTATAAGGGAAACAGGGATTTTGTTTCTAATTTAGAAATAAAGCAAGACACAACAAATCGATCCAGTTTCAGGCATTATTTTATATATAGAACTGCTTAACTATTTGAAATTTAAATATATTTATTTAAGTAAATAAGTTTAAGGTGAGGAAATGTAATATTTTTCATACCACGTAACTGACGTTGTAATGTATAATCTATCTCATGAGATTTAAAACTTTTTTTGTTAAATTATGAACTGTTTCAAATTGTTCACAAATTAACGTATTATTTGGCGAAAGTTTATCATTTGTAAATTTTAAAGTGTGTTCGTAACTCTTTAATACATTACAAACCTTTTCATGACGACCCATAAGAGACGATTCACATTTTTTAGGAAATCGAAAGGATTGGCAACAATTCAACGTTGTTTTGTGTTGTTTTTCAAACAGTTCATTTCGAATTTTCAAATAATTGTTTACAGTTTACAAGTTTTTGACAATTTAAAATCTTGCAGGATAGGTTATAAACTTATTATAATGCTATATACGTACACAATATACACATAAAAATACGAGTGCATGCTTAATTAAATGAAGCTATATTTAACTACAAGAACAAAACGACTATTTTACAGCCTTAATCATGACTAATGCAGCAACGTTGTGAATATTTTATTTACGATTTTTATTATCTATAAAATACTAGCTATTGCAAATGGAAATCTTATTAATATTTTAAATGCGAAAGTTTGTCTGTTTGTTTGTAACTTCTTCACGTAAAAACTGCTAAACCAATTTTTATGAAATTTAGCACACACATACAGGGTAACTTGGATTTACAGATATAATAGTTTTTATTCCGAAATAATGTTCCTGTGGGCCATGCGGGCAACGCCGCGGGCAACAGGTAGTGTATGTAACTAGCCGACCCGGCTATTTACCGAACCGAATTTTATATCGCTTGACATTAACAGATAGATAGTAACAAATTGAAAAAAACTATTGTTCTTCAATTTCTCTTGCAATTTTCTTCGTAATTTTCATAAGAACCTTCTCCTAACAATAACCAAAACAACAAAAAAAATAATTAGAAAAATTGGTTTATTCGTATAGACTTGACCATACGAAATTGTTATTCATTTTTATTTGTATAAACATACATACATGTCTTCATGCCAAATCATTTGTGAGGTTAGGCAGAGAGTATCGAGTGCCAAATCTCACGATAAGTATAAAACCAAAATTAGCGAAATCGGTTCAGCCGTTCTCGACGTTCAGTGGGACATACAAACAGCAACTGATTTTTGTATAGACACTAGCTATCCCAGCGAACTTCTTTCCACCCGTTCAGTTTGTACGGGAAAAATTAAAATGTTTTTTTATTAGCTTTTAGCAGTTTTACCTTTTTCTTATCTTTTAAAACTTCCCTGGACGACTACAAATATTAAAACAAAAGTTATTAGGTTAACGGTCCAGCTGTTCTCGAGCAGCAATTGATATATCTTATATATAAAATTCTCGTGTCACAATGTTCGTTCCCGTACTCCTTCGAAACGGCTTGACCGATTTTCATGAAATTTTGTGAGCATATTGATTAGGCCTGAGATTCGGCCCACGTCTGTTTTTGATACCCCTAAGGGACGACGGTAACTCACCCCAATTTTTTTTTACTAAAATCACATATAAAAAGTAGCAGAACAACGTCTGCCGGGTCAGCTAGTATTACATAGAAGCATTTAATAATTACAATTTTCCTTCCAATAACAATTAAGCATTTTTCAATTGCAATCGTCCTCAAACTTTAACATCTTTTATGTCATATACATATATCATAGCGTTTATGTCATACTGCATAGTACGTACACCACCGATAAGGAAACTATTTTGTATGAGCTCTTACGCACGCAAACTGTCCATTGTTGTGACAAATATGCTATGATTGTCACCGCTTCATACATTTTACATACAATAAACGATACAATATTGAATGAATCGTGACATAACTCTTGAAAACAAATAATTTTGTTCCATTTCTTTTGTGACGAGATATTAATTTCATTTTTATGATATTGGAAGGCAAACAAGTAGATGGATTTCCTGACGACAAGAAATTAACGAAAACTAGAGACACCAAATGTAATTGGTGCGTTGGCAACCTAAGGCCGGGATTTTAGGTCTCGAGATTAAAAGTAAGTTTACTTCCGAACTGGAACACGTCAATAGCAAGCACTGAATGGTAAGGCGGTGGTACCAATCCGGGGAATCGCTGCGAAACTCTACCACCTAGTCAGATGTTACGGTGTTAATGGCGGTAAGCCTATGCTCGCCTTTTACAAACTGCCTTGCAGGATGACAGATGGTATTCTGCAACAAAACCCCGGACCAACACGGGGATAGATATAAGAATATTAGAGAAAGAAAATAATAGAGAAAAGAAAATAACAGATATCTGTGGCTTATAGACTCCATTGATGTGATAGGTGCGACGCTGTCCTGTGTATTGTGCAGGGTAGGACAGGACTAGGCAAAGTAGTAGACCCCTACCTATGTAAGTTACGGCAAAGGCCTCTCAGTTTTTGATTGAAGTTATACTTCTTTTGGCGCGTTAGGAAAAAATGATGAGGGTAAATTTTTACGATGCGCGCGCACACCGTCACGAAAAACCGACATGATGAAGTTAGCTATGAAGTTAGCTACAGATAACATTTTAATTTTTGAAAAGATTTTTATCTTATTACGCCGAAGAAGTAT
Organism: Calephelis virginiensis; assembly: GCA_002245475.1. NCBI lineage: Eukaryota > Metazoa > Arthropoda > Insecta > Lepidoptera > Riodinidae > Calephelis > Calephelis virginiensis. The sequence continues at coordinate 143,327 of NJDC01006470.1, read as the reverse complement.
AACTTCTAACGCGTGTACATAAGTACACACACACTTTTTTTTCTGTCACACTCTACCACTGACATTGCGATGACCCATTTCACCTGTGCTTGTCTCTTATAAGCTACTTGATAGGAATGCAAATAGCATGTTCTACGTAGAGGAAAAGGGGAAATTGACGTCGATAATGGCTTGATGAAAATTTACAATTAAAAGTTTAAAAACTCAATGGATCAATTAGTTAATTTATAAGTAGATCTACCGATAGTGAGACATACAAGTAGCTTACTAAAGATGTGAATGTTAGGTGCTGGTACAAAACCAGACCAGTCGTTTTAAGAACTCTACAACCTTGTTTACTTATGGATACACGGATACGTTACTCTCGTGGCTCCAGCGAGTTATATCAGACTCAAACCGAAAAATAGAAAACTATGACCTTCCCGCCGTCGCGTGAGAGAGAGGTTGGATCATTTTTGCATTCAATATCCCATTCTGACTGTTACGGCTTGGTCCTTAACGACTCCATCGGCCGACGACTCTACCACCTATCTTAAATTATTGCATGTAGTAGAATAATGTAACATTTTAAATTAATAACTAAGCAACCAGGGCTAGAAATAAAAAGAAATACCTTCATTATACAAGTACTTGTAAAAATGTCAGCTAAAGTGCATTAAATGTCAGAAATCGAAATTGAGTCTCGAGTCAGAGTCAGTCAAAGGTTAAAGATATCAAGCACAGCCACTACTGTGTCAGAAATAGCAATGATATGATTTCAAACCGTATGTTTAACAATTAGATCAGGGAGAGAGTGGGATTGAAAGCAAGTGTTGGTACAAAACTCAGAAAGGGTGTGCTCCTTTAATTCCGTCATGTGGAAAGAATATCAGATAAACTTAAACTTACATTTGCTCGAGGCCTACCACCCCGGCCTCCGGATAGCAACGCACTATTACCACCTTTGGTGTCTCTAGGCAGCTTGAATTTCTTACGGAATCAGGAAATCTGTCTGCTTGTTTGCCTTCCAATATCATAAGGAAAAGGTTGACAAAACAGCTAGAAAGTGAAAATCTGGATGTTTGTATCCGGGTAGAAATAGATAAACATTCCACGACCAAATCGCTCAGGACTAACATGATCGTGGTGTCAAGGGTAAATAATGTGGAGAAAGGCAGGATCAAGTATCGTGACACTGACACTCGATACTCTCTGCCAAACCTGCAAGTAGCTTGGTAACTTGGTGTACTTATGCAACTCTACCTAATCTGACTGATTGTTCGAGTCATTCAATCACTTGAATTGTTGAATCATACACTAGAGTTGGACGCCTTTTGGCTTTCTATAGGTTGCACTTTGGAAAAGAAAAGACAAGAAAAAAAATATTTATTTGCGGAATATGAGTGTTCCAAAGATGTTACAAAATTATTTAGGCGTTTCTACATATTCTACCAAGTTGTGGTGTGCAAATATTTTAATAGTTTTTAATTAATTAGTTATTTTAATTATTTATTAATACAAACATTTTTATACAATAAATTAATTTATCCCTATCTACCGTAAACTACCACCGTTTCCAAACCTAGCCAGACAGGAGAAGAAACGCCGAAACAAACTCCTGCCCACCCAACATTCTGCAATTCAATTAATCATATTAGAAATAATTTATTATTTATTCTTTTCTGCAAGAAAATCTTTGACACTATACTAATTTTTCTCTAAAAATAAGTTGAATACCTTTTTTCGAAATCTTTTTAATGGAAGTGATTTAAGATTATAAAGAATTTTGTCGTATATACGAATGGACAAGCAATACACATTATTTTAGTAAATTTGAGTTTTTGGTTAGGCACATGTAGTTTCTCACTATTTCTAAAATGAGGCAAACCCAGGACTTCATCAATTGTATCAAACAAATGATGATATTTTTTTTACAAATTAAACATACAGCCAATATATATAAACAAGGTAAAGGCAATATTTTAAGTGACTTAAAAAGTGGCTTAAATGAATGTAACTGATTGACACTACATATCGCTCGTATACACTTCTTCTGAACTAAGAGTCTAGTTAATTCTACAGAATTCCCCCAAATAGAAATACCATACTGCAAAACGGAAGAAACATACCCGTAAAAAGCTAACAGAGATGCCTTTAATCCTGACACTTCTCTAATTCTTCTCAACACATATACAAACCTATCGATTTTATTGCAAAATGAATCAATATGCGATTTCCAGTTACCAAATTTATCGATTTATATTCCTAGGAATTTAGTACAATCTACATTTTCAATAGTACTCGTAGTATTATTTAAAATAACGTCTAACTTTTTGGTATCTCTATAATATGCTTGAAATTCAACTATTTTTGTCTTCGTAAGATTTACTTTTAGGTTATTTTCATTCAATCATTCGGTCACTTTAGTCAAAGTTTTACTTGTTTCTTCAAATAAACCATTGTCAAAAATATAGTTTTATTATAATTAGACAAATTATGAGACTGTATGCTATTTGTAGAACACGCCTGATTTGTATAACAAGATTTATTCTGATTTATAAAAAACTCATTGAAATTATTACAAATTTCTTCAGCATCTTATTCTATTTCTCCTTTAGATATTTAATTTTGAAATGTACTTTTAATTATATCCCATGAAGCTTTACATTTATTAGAAGACTGTTCAATGTATTTCAACGATGCCTGTTTCTGAGACTCTAGTATACATTTAGATAATACCTTTTTATAATGTATGTAACTCATCTTATTTCCCTTTTTGTTAAATTGGGAATAACGATCATTTAAATAAAACTGACGTTTTACTTTACAACACTTTTAAAGACCTTTAGACAGCCATTTGTTTTTTTTAGCTTGTTTGACACTTTAACTTGAATTTTGGAAAACATAATTCATAAAATAACATCAAGGTACGTATCATGGAGACTGTACCAAGAAACTACAAAATTTGATCTCCCCAGTATCAATTTTAGTCAAATAAGACATACAGCACGGTCTCTCCCATATTTGGTTAAAATTCGAAAAATCATTAAGTTTCCAATTTTTTTTTCAATTTCCCATCAGGTAGAGTAGGGATCATCATACAAAGCTATTAGTAATCTTTATAAGTATATAAAAATCAAACCCCATTTCGCGTTGCCATCGCATGACGGCTGAACGAAGGGTCCAATTTTGCTAATTCTTTTTTGTTGTATTGTTTAATGTCAGGAGAAGTATCATATAAAGAGAAAAATGGAAAAATTGCAGATTGTGAGAAAAACCACACTTCGATTTTGTCCATACAAACTGTTAGTAGCTGTTAAAGTGAAAACAATACGAAGTTCGCCGGGTCAGCTAGTAATATATAAAATATATATTAATACTTGAAGCAAAAACTTTGGAGCCCTTTTTACGAAAATTGCGCTGACGGAGGGGTATAAAATTTAGCACACTTATAGTTTATGTGTAGGAGAAATGCAGAACGCTAATACTTTTTAATGATAATGTTTATAAAGTGCATTAATTCAACAAATAAAACATTACACATACTACCACGCATTTGACACACACAAACAAATATATTGATGATAACGATAAAAGATTACAGAAGGCGCACAAACTATAATAATACAGTTTGGAAACAAGGTAGTTGGCCTTGGAAAATGAAGATGGCGTTCTTATCAATAAGATATTAAAATTTATTATGGTCGAATTTCTACTAATGGGCGACCACTAGTATAAATAAATAGTGAAACGACATTGTTTCACTAAAAGGCGCTACACGTGCTGGAGGTGCACGTGATGATATTCTGGCCGCAGAAAGTCAGTGCATTATAAAACTAGTGTTGGTACAGAAGTGGTTAGTGCAGTAATAACTGCGCCATTATGTTATTATTACCGTCATGCCATCCTAGCAAAACGGAACTCATTACTCGACAAATGCGACGCCATATTGGTAATAAATACAAATAACTACTTATTGATATTCAGTTGCTATTTGATTGTTATTTAGCTTTCCTAAAAAGTATAAATATGACATAGGGAAAGTATTTTTGTATGTTTGAATTTTGGCGCCATCGAGAGAAAAGATGGTCGTATTTATTTGTAATTATTGAATTTCAAGTTAAAATCGAGTGGTCAATCGTCAAGTTTGGTGGCATTTTGTAAAATTTTGTTCAGTGAAAGTGCACAAATGAAATAATCATGAAATAATTAGTGTATCTGGAGTTGCTCGTTGTCGCCAAACCTCACAATATGAGCTTTAATAATGAGGCTACCACTTTTTCTCCAATCCAGACCCTGACATGACTTTTTTTGAGGACCTAAGATTAATTTAAACCCGATTTTATTAAATCGGGTAACTTGATACAAATTTCAACTTGGCCCATGGCAAATGCTAACACTAGTGCCTAAAACTAAAAAAAAATCTATGAAGTGAGAGATTCTTTGGTTGTACTGTTGTTACTGGCTGTTTTTATTTTTGAAAAATTAAAATTGAAAACATTTTCCAACATTTTCCAGTTCTACGACCAAAGCGAGCAGGTTATATAGGTAATTACCAACATGACCTACAATACTAATTACCCAGTCACCACAATAACAGTCATGTTCTAATCCAGAGAGTAGAGTAGACATACACAGGAGAATTAAAACTACTTATTATCATTTGACAAAAATATTATAAAATGCATGTATGCGTCGTTTTTTACAAGTTTTTAGTAAGAAAAGTAAAAAGTATAGTAAAACTTGTATACATCGACACTATTCCTAAAAAGACACTTTTTTTATTACATATACATATCTGTAGATATATAATAAAAGCCATGATTTATCCATACATCGCAACTAATTGTATCTGTGTATTTGAGGATTCAGTTTTTTTAGATATTAGAAAGCAAACAAGCAAAGGAATTTCCTGTTGGTAAAAAATTCCACTTAGAGACACCAAAGATGGTAATGGAGTGTTGTCAACCTGAAGCAGGGAAGTGCAAAAGTAAGTTTACCGGCTACCTAAACCTCCAATCCAGAACACGTCAACTGCAAGCGCTTATATTATGGTGGCAAGAATAGATAAGGCGGTGGTACTAATTTGAGTTAGTCGCTGCAAAACTGGACCACCTAGTAATAGTCAGTTGGATATAACAGATACAACAAATATATAGGATATAACAAATATATAGGATATAACAGATAGATTTAGTATTTTTGGCGTAGGGTGCGTGGGTAATCTATTTTCACGCGTTAATAAACTACAAATCGATTAGATTATGTGCCGGATTGTTCCGTTAGTAAATGCTGCCCGTGGCTATGCCTGCATGGTAAAGTTGTATAACTCTCTCGCAGTCACTTGTATTCATATGGGGATTACAAGTTTACTTCACTCTCCAGTTTCCTAGCTATCTCCACATATACAAAAACTATACTTTAAAATAATCCGCTACCACGTGAAAAGAAAACAAAAAACAGGCATGCTTTTGCATATAGTTATGATATAAATACTCTCTAATAAGACTCTCCAATATTAATTCTACTACCACACATTTCCCTGCTGCTATAAAACTGTGCGTATTGTCGTTTTGTTCCAAATGGAAAGAAAAGCTAATTCAGTAAACTTACGCAAAAGACTTATGATTCGAAATATTTGTTGTCTTCTATGCAAAGTGTACTATATTTTATCGTCAGGAATTCCTTTTGCTTATTTGCTTCCTTATTATGTATCTTATTTGCAAACAAAACGTTTATAGGACTTTTCATTTTCCAGTGAATTAGAGTAGGTTATGATTATTTATAGATTCTTTAAGCTATTAAGCTATAACATAGAAAATATCTTTATTTTTACATTTCTCTACATTGCTATAGTTTTAACAACGCCATCTACCGTTTAACTTACTAACAATGACACATTCGAAATTACCTACTTGTCTGATAATGTTTCCTAGTGCTTTAAAACAATTTTAAGAGATGGCGTTTTAATAAAATTATGTTTTAAAATAATTTTAAATTTTAATCTTAAGCCTCACCATGTAACATGGAGGTACAGAATGAATAACTTACCAGAGGGTTGGTGAGCTGGCAGACCTGTGCAATACACCTGAAATGCTGGCCACAGGACAGCAACGTGACTGTAACATACCTATATGGTATCTCCAAACTCGGTTGTTTCTTTACCAAAACGCTTATACCTACATAGAATTATCTATATGCTTCTTGTGTCAAGAGTAAAAAGGGCTTATCCTTGGTCGCATCATTCTCATATAAGAAAACATAGTTTCGAATTATCATTATTTCTATTTGATCCGAGAGATGTCGTCGTGTTTGAATATTAAATTTTTAAATTTTCCAACTTACAGTTTTCTGTTATTAGATTGTTATACGATGCATCCGTTCACACTTTTTGCCAAATAAGTGAAATAAGATTTTTTTTAGCTGAGATTTCTGACAATAACTTAAACAACAATAAAAACTAGCAAATTTGCTTCGTCCATGCCAATGCCATACCATTGGAAATGAGGACTAAGTTTTTTATTTATGACCAATTAGCGGTATAACGCCATTCTTAACCTTCATTAAAATGTATTTAAGTTTATTTTGTACTAATTAAAAATCTGAATAAATTATAATAAAAGATCATATCAGAATTTTACTTGTTTTAAATACGGACTTTGTAATTATAATAAATTATTATTACTATTAGTTCCAAAACAGTTTTTTTATTCAGTCCCCTATGTGGTGTGGCGGTCCGGTGTTGGACTTTACTCCATTAGGAACGGGTTCGATCCCCTAGTCGGGCAACAAAAAAAAATGTAATAAAACAATGTTGCCTGGGATTATGTGCCCGGTTGGTGATAGGCTTCCACCTTTGACATTGTGGGATTCGGCTAGGCGTATTCGTGAAGACACTTTTTTATAAGTATATATTAGGTATATATGTATTAATGTTGATTACACATATCTCACTTTATTCTTACTCTCTCTACTACTCTACCTCTATCTACTCTTTACTCAACAAGTAAATAACCCTGGACAAATTACATAAGTTAATCAAACTCCAAAGTAAGCAAATAACATGCTTCAATGTAAATTGATTTGCAACTTTGCACACACAAAAACATCCACTCACTTCAAGCGCATATATACTATCACAGATCCGTCGTAGATAAAAATAAGTAGTATATGTTTATCATCAGAAAAGAGCTTCGGCTTCTGACCAAATGAATTAATTGGTCATTCATGATTAGCACCGCGCTATTTGGATTAGCAATTTCGAGTCAGTGACTTTTGGCGGTCAACGAACCCAGTGGTCTTAGGCCAGGATTTTATTGCAAACTCAACCACGTACCGAATGTCACACCTCGAAACTAACAAACTGGACAAGTAAATAAAATTGTAGTTGGAAAAGTAAAAATAACGGTTTCGTTGTCTAATCGGAAGGAAAATAAGCAGAAGAAAATATACTTATACTAGCCGTTCCGGCGAATTTCGTTCCACCCGTTCAGTTGTATGTGAAAAATTAAAATGTCGTTTTTTCTAGTTTCCTCGCTGTCGTAAGGGATAAAATGAATTTTTCAGCTCCAAAAACTCCATCAATTTTCAGCCTAATCGGTTTAACTATCTCAACTATATATATAGACAATTCATCTTTCATAATTTTTGTTTTCATTGTTTTTTAAGGTCTATTCTGCTATTCGGGGCGAAGACGGATCTAACGAATCAAAAACCATGAAAATTAGTCTAGCAGATCTCGAGTTATTAT
>NJDC01006470.1:116659-135258 GCA_002245475.1 Calephelis virginiensis | reverse complement strand
TTTCGTTGTATAATCGGAAGGAAAATAAGCAGAAGGAAATATACTTATACTAGCTGTTCCGGCAAATTTCGTTTCACCCGTTCAGTTGTATGGGAAAAATTAAAATGTCGTTTTTTCTAGTTTCCTCGCTGTTGTAAGGGATAAAATGTACCCCTTGTAGCAGATCTCGAGTTGTTATAGGTCTTGTGACAAACCCGTCTTTGTTTTATATATAAAGACTAGCGGCCCGCCCTGGCTATGCACAACCTTCCTCTTCAAACACTTTATCTATTGAAAAAACTGCATCAAAATCCGTTGCGTAGTTTTAAAGATATTATATATAAAGCATACAAAGGGACAGAGAAAGCGACTTTGTTTTATACTATGTTGTGAAACAGTAAATATGTTAATGGTGTCTTACCGATTTGAGGCTGAATAGTCATTTTGCGTGCGTTTACATTGTACTCTATATAATACAATAGTAGCGAACACTAACGTAACGGCGACAGGATTACGTTAGACTTTGGTACAACAATAGATATCTATTAATTTTGCGATCAGGACGAGTAGTCGCAAAACTCAACAGCATACAGTCACGGTGTAATTGTCATATTAACCAAAACTTACCTCTTACAAACTGTTTTGCAAATAGATGCCTTTTCTTTAAAGTAACCCAGAATCACCGACATTAAATTTACCTTTTTTTATGATGTTTGAAGGCAAACAAGCAGACGGATTTCCTGATTTTAAGAAATTTACGCCGCCTGGAGACACCAAAGGTGGTAACGGTGCTTTGCCAACTTTAGGCCGGGATGTTAGGCCTCGAGCAAAAGTAAGTTTACCGGCTACATTATCCTCCGAACCGGAACACGTCAACGGCAAACACTGACATTATGGCGGCAGGAATAGATAAGGCGGTGGTACCAACCCAGGCGAGTCGCTGCGAAACTCTACCACCTAGTCAGATGTCTCGCGGTGTTAGTGACGGTAAGCCTATGCTCGTCTTTTACGAGCTGCTTGGCACAGGAAGGCAGATGATCTATTATGCAAAGGGGGCTCCTTTGCATAATAGATCATATTGTAACTGGAAATCGCATATTGATTTACTTTGCAATAAAATCGATAGGTTTGTATATGTATTGAGAAGAATTAGAGAAGTGTCAGGATTAAAGGCATCTCTGTTAGCTTATCATGGGTATGTTTCTTTCGTATTGCAGTATGGTATTCCTATTTGGGGGAATTCTGTAGAATTAACTAGACTCTTAGTTCAGAAGAAGTGGAAACGAGCGATATGTAGTGTCAATCAATTACATTCATGCAAGCCACTTTTTAAGTCACTTAAAATATTGCCTTTACCTTGCTTATATATATTGGCTGTATGTGTATTTGTAAAAAAACATCATTATTTGTTTCATACAAATGCTGATGTCCTAGGTTTGTCTCATTTTAGAAATAGTGAGAAACTATATGTGCCTAACCAAAACCTCAACATTTACAAAAATAACGTGTATTGCATGTCCATTCGTATCCAATCAAATTCCTGATAATCTTAAATCACTTCCATTAAACAGATTTTGAAAAAAGGTATTCAACTTACTTTTAGAGAAAAAATATTATAATGTCAAAGATTTTCTTGCAGATAAGAATAAATAATACAGTATTTCTAATATAATTAATTTAATTGCAGAATGTTGGGTGCGCAGGAGTTTGTTTCGCCGTTTCTTCTCCTGTCTGGCTAGGTTTGGAAACGGTGGTAGTTTACGGTAGATAGGGATAAATTAATTTACATTCTAAAAATTGTGTGTATTCATAAATAATCATGTAATCTTAAAACAAACAAAAAACAGTGTGTAAGTAGTAAATCGTAAATAAATAATTAAAAACATATTAAAATATTTGCACACCACAAGTTGGTAGAATATGTAGGAACGCTTAAATAATTTTGTAACATCTTTGTAACACTCATATTCCGTAAATAAATATTTTTTCTTTCTTTTCTTTCGTCTGCCTTCCTGACCAACACGGGAAAAAATTCGATTATGTAACCGATTTAATTATTGGGAGTTATTTTTTGTAATTGCTGATGGTTTTAAAATGAACTTTGGAATTTTTTATTTTATTTACAATAGGCGGTGTATTAATTTTTTGAATATTTATTTTGTACTGTTTATTTACTTAAAAAAAATATAAGCAAGTAATCAGCAATTGTCTAAGTTCTAGAATAATTTACTTCTGAAAATGAATTGCAACGTAAAAGTAAATTAACTTTACGCCCATATCCTCGAAAAGGTAGGAAGAGGCACAACCAGCCGAAGACAATAAGTTCCGCAGTATGATATATGGCAAGCCTATCGCCAGAACGGGCAACATATTTTTATTAGAAAACTGGAAAAACCATATTTTCTTTTTGTTGCCCGATCCGACAATCGAACCCGAGACCTCATGCAGTAAAGTTCAATACCTGGGCCGCTAGATCACAAAGGCAATGAATTGAAATATAACTGAAATAGAAAAAGTTATCCTCACCTACCTTATGGTCAATAACCTCTACATAGTATAAAACAGCCACTTCCTTTGTCCCTATGTCCCTTTGTATGCTTAAATCTTAAAAACTACAAAACGGATTTTGATGCGGTTTTTTTAAATAGATAAAGTGGTTGAAGAGGAAGGTTTATATGTATATTTCATAATCGTAAAAAGCCGGGGCGGGCCGCTAACTTCAAATAAAATTCAAGCGCTTGGGATAACAAACGTACAAAATATACAGTTTTTTCTAATATAAAGTTTAAGGTATTGGTTGCGTCTGGCAAAGCTTTGTATTTATTTTTGAGGGATCAACCCTCGCCTTTAGGTGAAGAGGTGCTGTACAATGCTCAGGCCACGTGTGTAAGTCTACCTCCAGCACAATCACAAACAATGAGAAGAAAACGATAAAGGCGAGCACTGATGGCGGCAGGAATAGAATAAACTGTACAACACAGCATTTTACCACCTGATTACCACCACACCAATGTCATGTTACACAGTAGTAGGTAAAGTTAAACTGGTAATGTTGATTATTGTTAACCATAAATAATACTTGCCAATCCTATTAATATTAAAAATGCGAAAGTTTGTCTCTTTGTTTGTTTGTTACTTCTTCACGTAAAAACTAATGAACGGATTTTCATGAAATATCGCATACAGATAGAAGGTAACTTAGATGAACACATAGGATAGTTTTATCCCAAAATAACGTTCCTGTGGGACCACGCGGCAACAGCTAGTCAATATATAAATACGAGTATGTTAGCTGTTATTATGTTAATTCATTTATTCAGTTATTCGCTTTTGGTATCGTTAACCTGCATATTATGTTTGTGAGTCAGCGGCTCGCCGACAAGATAGTAAGCACGCAGATACACACGTGAGTAACTTTAGGGAGCATGAAAATCACTTTACGTAATAAGTTACGTTACGAACTAATATCCAGAAGGTGCATATCGTGGTAATTTTACAAATACTGTACAAAAAAATATAAAAATAATCTCCTCTGTGGTCTAGCGGTCCGGCGTTGGACTTAACTTCTTGAGGTTTCGATTTCGATTTCCAGGTCGGGTAACAAAAAAAATTAGAAAATGTGTTTTTCCAATTTTCTGATAAAATAATATTTCCCGGGGTTGAATATGTGCCTAATTAGCGATAGGCTTGCCACCTATCACATTGTGGGACTCAGTGTTTTCGGCTAATCGTGGGTTCTCTGGTTGTGCCTCTGCCTACTCTGTTGTGGACGTGATGTAACAATTCTTGATTGTACTATTTTGAGTACAATAAAGAATTATTTCAATAAATAAATTTAAAATTAAAATTAAATTTTTTTTTAGGTGGGTAGGCACCCTTACTAAATATAAAATAGGTGCGTGGTGCAAGCGACACTTATTAAATTAAAACTAGAACGTGAACTAGAAAGTAAACTATTTGCTTGTTTAAAGGAAAATAATCAACAATACTAGGTAATAATACATAGTAGTAAATTCTGTATTAAAAGTAGGTCTATACTACTAAAAAGGGTACTAAAGGGTATAGGTACTAAAGGGTTTCGTACGACTAAAGTAGAGCTATTAGTACCATTTTCTAATTGTTATCCACAAATCTCAATACCTTTTCTTTCTTTCTTTCTTTAGGTATTGGCCTTCACGTTAGTATTTTGCCATTAGTCAAGTAGAAATTTGCATCAAATTTTAATTCAATTTTAATCAATTATAATTAGTCATCAGTCAAACGTCGTCAGTAAGTCATGTCTGGGTCTTGAGTAAAACGGTGGCTTTCTTAATCAAGCTCGTCTATTGAGATTTGGCGGCAGCGAGGAAATACACGATACACTAATTTCTTCATGATTACTTCATTTGTGCACTTTTACTGAACAAAATTAATTTAATTCCCACCTAAATTAACTAATTTCACGAAATTCAATAACTATGAAATAATTACGACCATCTTCATTCACGATGGCACCAAAACTCCCTCAAAAAATACCCTTGTTATAGTAAGTCAATTTAGACGTTTGACATAAAAAAAATACTTAGTTTTAATAGTCTGTCAACTAGACAACTACGTTGACAAAATTTGTCGATTCTCATGGCGACAGATATGTGTAAAGATTTTTAAATAATACTTGTTTTTATACATTCGTGTTTTTTGTCATACTTAAACTGACCGGTTTCTCTTTTTACATCATAGGGCTTTCCAACTAGGTATACGAGTATGTCGATAATACGCAAGCTACGCTGGCAGGTCCCTACATTATCTTTACCCGTAGTACATTATAACGTTTAAAAAAATAAACAAAACACGCATGTATGCAATTGACTACCAATTAAATGTACTCCCGAAACATTAGTACCAAAACATTAAATTCTTTATAGGAAAACGGTCCTTGGGCGAATGGACTTAGTGCAAAGTTTGCATATTTGGATATCGCACGGGTTGAATATGGCCAAGTGAGTGGTGGTCGCAGCAGTGTTCACTGCTCAGTCATCGGCCGGCCGATGTCGGCGGCGACTGGCCATTCTAATTACGAAATTGCCGACATTACGCAAAGTTAACATCATTTGAATTTCGAATCTTTTTTTTTTACAAACACAAAGGTATGAGTTTTTTTTAATTTTTATGCTTCATTTTTTGATCAAGATTCTATTTTATAATGTGAAAAGTGCACTTTCTCTGATAAGTATGTCAAAATCAGAATTTGTAATATAAATATGTGTAAAAGTAGGTAGTGTTTTGTCTACAGCCGAAATATTTATATTTCGATATTCTTCTTGGCTTTTATTATCGTAATAATGTTTCGAAATAATGTACACCACAAGGTTATGTAGGTACTTAAAACTTCGAAAACTATGGAAGTTCTTAGTACATTTGTAATATTATGTATTTCCTAATTTTCTTGTATTACGAATTGTTTCTACCCAAATACGAATGTGAAACTCGATATCATAACCTCTTTTTCATTATTGTTATGTTTACAAATTTAATATATTTAATTTTTTAACATTGTTTCAATATTTGCTATTACTAATATTTCAATATTTTACTTAATTAGTCAAAAACACATTATAAATACAATAAATAATTAAATATTTCTAGAAAAATCTAGAAGATGTTACCGACGAGTTAGACTAACAATTAGTTATGACCTACGATAGAGTCATACCTACCCAATACAAAAAGATAAGATTGAAAGCTTGTTAAGCTTCGATGTTAATGTAGGTATTTTTTTCTGACACCTGAGTTTTCGTAAAAATCTTCACCAAGTGGCGCAGTTTAAAATATCGCTAGGATTGTTTATCTGCAGAAGGTTTCAAAATGAGATAATCACAAAAATACAAAAGCTTGCATTTATATGATTACGATATATAATTTTACTAACTGCCTCACCAATTACCCTGGATTAACTAAAAAATATTGAATTCTTCAATTTTATTATGTCCCACTTAATTAACATTTTTTAAGTCACTCGGGACAATAATTAACACTACAAAAAATATTGTTTCATTGTCCGTTGAAGCCTGCTGCGAGGACCAAGAAGATTTTAATTTTATTCCCTTTGGCATTTTCTGTTTGGTCGACATTTTTAGTAGTAACAGGAGAGTCTGTGGTCTAGCTTCTTGAAGTCCCGGGTTCGATCCCTGGGACGCGGGAAAAAAGTTAGAAAACATATTTTCAAATTTCTAATAATAATAACCTTGCCCGGGATTGGATATGTGCCCGGTTGGCGATAGGCTTGCCACCTATCAGATTATGGGACTTAGTGTCTTCGGTTAGTCTTGGGTGCCCTGGTTGTGCCTCTGACTACCCCTTCGGGGATATGGGCGTGAAGATAATTTTTTTGACAGTATAGTAAAGTGGGTGGATTGAAATATACCTCTTCATCTGGTGATCTTTGTAACATTCGGGTGTTGACAGCCGGTATTATATTAATGTTCTAGTATTCATAGGCACCAAAGCAATATTTATTCTCATTTTTTAGTTTCAAGCCAAGCATTAATATGCACGAGAATTTTAAGGATTTTCGGTTAAATGTTTATTGGAGAATTACAATAATGCAATTGTAGAGATTTCGTGAACTTCGAGGTTATCGTTTAGTTAAATGAGACTTTTAATAGTAAAATATAGCTTGTCCCTTCCAATTAATGGCCGTTTGTAAATTTGATAAGAGTTTTTGAAGTTAATTTACCTCATTTTTCTCTCTAGCAAGATTTCCGCCTGTGTGGTGTAGAGGTCCGGCGTCGTACTTGACATATTGAGGTTTCGGGTTTGATTTCCAGGTCAAAATAAAGAAAATAATGAGTATTTTCAATTCTAATAAAAAATAATGTTGACCGAGATTGAATATGTACCCGGATGGCGATAGGCTTTGTGGGGCTTAGTGTAGTATATATAATTTTAGTATAATATATACCAAAAGCGAATAACTGAATAAATGAATTAACATAATAACTGCTAACATACTCGTATTTATATATTGACTAGCTGTTACCACGTGGTTCCACAGGAACGTTATTTTGGGATAAAACTATCCATCCAAGTTATTCATATATAAGCTTGAAGACATAATTAACACTTCTCCCTTAAATAAGAAACTTTGTTAAGAAATTTATAAAATAATACTATATTTCGGCATACATTTTTATCCAGAATCACTTTTGATTTTCGAAGATGGTATGCATCAATCAAAAAAGTAGAGATTTCCCCCTTTTTTTTAACGTGTGGAAATCCATTATGGATACCCGCACTTTCAGCGAAGTGGCGGGTTATGTGAGACTCCTACTCACTAAAACCACACGGTGTCGCCATGTCGCCAGGTGCCAGAGCTGTGGGGACGCTTTCGCTAGTTTCCACTGCCCCGGCGGCGCTGGGTCTGACGATCCACATCTGGTAGCCCCTTCCAACAGGGGGCCGCATATCGTGTCCCCTCTTGGACAGAGAGGGGTACTGAGGAGCGCCCTCCCTGGTCCGTATAATTTCAACGGGGCCCCGGATCATCCCCAGACACTCAACCCCCCCTCCCCCCGCCACGACAAGTCTCGGACCCTTGGGGGGAGAGATTTCCCCGTGTAGTATGTGCTAATCAGATAAATTAAACCCAACAAGACGCTTAAAGGGTAGGGGGAGGGTTAAACTTTTTGTGTAGTTAAACGGTGCATTTGGATCTTAGAAATATCGTCTCAGATACAGACGATTTTTATTATCCTTAAGCAATAAATATTATCAAATCAGTAACATGTTATAAAAATGATATCATCATTAAAAAAGTTTACCCGTAAACAATCAAGCAAAACTCCATTAGGTAAAACCGTTACCGTCTATATATCCATTTAATTAAATATTTCCTTAACGATCTGGCTGTCCAGTAACGTTGTTATTGAAAAGAAGATGGCGGCGCTAAATAAAAAATACTGATATTTTAAAACTTCATATTAAACATCCAGTTTTGGCGCCATGGAGAGAAATGATGGTAGCAGTTGTTTCTTAATTATTAAAACTCTTGTATATCTTGAGAAAAAATTGACAATTTTGGTGATGTTTATACAATTTTGTTTAGTATTTTTTACCATCTGGTTCAGCAGTTTAGTACAAGTGAAATATTCGTGAAGAAATTAGTGCATATCGTATTTCCTCATTGCCGCAAAATCTCATTGGGGTTAGTTAGTTTACTCAAAACTCTGAGATGACTTTCTGTTACATTTTTATATTAGGAGTTACCGCAAATTTTAAATGATCTAAGCCCGATTGTGTAGAATCAGGTGACTAGACTCAAACTTCCAAAAACATAAAAATAAATCCAGACCAGAATAATACCTGCTGATATCAGCCAACTAAAAAGATATACTTATCACCAAATAGACTTAATTTTTTGTTGTTTTTATAAGCTAGCTAGCTATACCGGCGAACTTCGTTCCTCCCGTTCAATTTGTATGGGAAAAAATAAAGCTTTTTTTTTCCATTTTCCTGCAATTTTCCCGTTTTTTCTCTTAATAAGGAACTTCTTCTGAAAATAACTAAC
The DNA here is from genome assembly GCA_002245475.1 of Calephelis virginiensis. Lineage (NCBI taxonomy): Eukaryota > Metazoa > Arthropoda > Insecta > Lepidoptera > Riodinidae > Calephelis > Calephelis virginiensis. Next base: position 126,734 of record NJDC01006470.1, on the reverse strand, counting down.
ACAACAAAAAATAGCCAATTCACTCGTTCGGAAGTTATAAGCTTAGCAACACATTTAGAAATTCCTTTTTTTATTATAGATTAATCAAAAACTTTTGTTTTCATATCACGTTTACGAGCTAACAATTAGGGACTGTTGATTTTCTTCCTGTGGTCAAATTTTTTTCATGTATCGGTACTCTTCAAAAAATCGAATAAATTTTCTTTGTGTGTGCATCCTAGCCGTGTTAATAGCATGCATCGTTATCCCCGATTCTTAAAGTGCAATTTATTTTGTTTAAGTGCATTTAAAAATTTTAAAGAAAGAAAAAATTTCGCCCCAGACAGGATTTGAACCTGTAAACTTTCGTCGTTCTTTAAAATTTATAGAAATCTATCCCAAGCACAGGGCAAGTGCGAAAATAAAAATAAGTGCATTTAGTTTAAAGTATTTTTTAAGTAATACATATCTACTAAAATAAAAAAATATGTATTCCCAAAAAGGCATGTATAAATAAAACCGAAAGTGTATATTATCTGGTGGCAAACCTATCGCCAACTGGACTCCTATCGAGTAATTGTTTTTACTAGAAAACTAAAAAAACGCGTTTTGAGGTGTGTGATCTGGGAATCGAAGCCGAGTCTCGAGTAGTCAATGCCAACATAGGGCCACTAGACAACCGTAGGCGATCATATCTTAACTTATAAAAAACGTGACCTTACATTTATATCTTACATTACATTAAACATTTAAACCAACAGAAAAAGATAAAACGTACCCGCGTCAGTCTTCCCTTGTTTGATATACATTTACTTAAACCGGCGCTAAATTCATCACTTTCCTTTCAATTAAAGCCATAAAATGGCTCTTAAATGTTTTAATACTATTCATATGTAAGTATAAGCCCGAACAAAGTATCCAAACCAATTTTCAATCCAAAAACTTCTCGAACACACCCTAGCTCCAAAAATACTCTTAAATCCCTTAAGTAACCTTTTCCAACATGTTTCCCTAGATTATTTTTGATGTGTCTATGACTTGCTGATAGAGTTCTGCGAAGATTCGCTTGGGTTGGACCCCCTGTCTAATCTTTATCTGCAACCATAAAATATTAAAAAAAGGAATGTAAACAAACGAAATATCTGACCCCTGTGCCGTACTTTCAAAGTGCTGTAAGGGGGTTAGATTTTTCATTTGCTTAGGTCCAGTTGCACATTACTGGGTTACATTTAATATTGAGTTAAACTATCAAATATAATATACTAGGTGATAGAGTTTCGCAGCGACTCGCCCGGATTGGTACCACCGCCTTATCTTATCTATTCCTACCGCCATAATGTCCAATTCTTGTCGTTGACGTGTTCCGGTTTGGACGATAAGGTAGCCGGTAAACTTACTTTTTCTCGAGGCCTAATATCCCGACTTCAGTAACGCACCATCACAATCTTTGGCGTCTCTAGGTGGCGTGAATTTTTTACCATAAGGAAATCCGTCTGATTGTTTGCCTTCCAATATCATAAAGAAAAAAAAAATAAGGTTATTTAACCCTAGTTAGGCGCTAACTCAGTATTAAATACTTAGCCCAGGAACGTGCAAGTGGCCCTTACTGTACAAATATAATCCAACAACGATTTTAATTTAGAGAAAAAAGGGAAAAACCCTCTGAAAGTTGCTCAATGTTCCAACCCCAAAAAAACCGTCATTTGCCTTAAAGTTACCATAAATGTAAATCAAGCATACATTAAATGCGACACGAATCGCAATGAACATTAACCTTGCGTATTAAAATGGTGTTAACAATCGATTGATTCCAGTATTTCCAGTGACAGTATTAATTTAATTTAGAAGTTTTAATGGTTGCAATCTAAATGGAAAATCTAAATGTGGAAAGAATGACAGATGAAAGATTGACAAAGCAGATATACAATGCGAATGTGGATGGATGTAGGTACCCGGGGAGACCAAGGCTGACATTTCACGATCAGATCAATCGGATATTATCCGAGGGTGGTGTCAAGAGTCTCCGAAACCGGCGTGTTTGTATGAAAAGGGTTATGAATGTGAAGGAAGCAAGACAGGTTTGTCAGGATCGTGAGGTCTGGCACTCGATACTCTCTGCCTACCCCCAAAGGGATTTGGCGTGAAGATATGTATGTATGTATGTATCTAAATGGATTGTGTTGCGTATTTCTCTGGGTTATTAAAACAAAAATTCAACGGAGAATAAGGTTAAGAAAAAAATTCGCAAATACACATTCCTGCGACGCGTTTATAAATATATCTAAAATCCATCGCCAAGTTTAAATTTGTGTCGACTACATAGGTAATTGGATATGTAATGATTGATCAGGAAAGTTACTGGATTTTGACCAATGGCGATGAAGGGTTGAGGGACTGATGATATGATAAAAGCAGATTGTATGCTGGCTGACGATTCGGCGAGACCAATATTTAACAGTGAACGGCCATTAGGCTATAAGAAATATTTTTGAACGATTTCTGAATGAATAAAATTGTGATCAAGATAAGATATACAGAAAATCGTTAAAAAATACTGATGTTTTTGTTTTTCAATGAAAATATTTTCAGAAATAAAATAGAAAAAGTATTTTTAAACCCATATCCCGGAAGAATCTACTAAGTCCTACAATGTGATAGGTGGCAAGCCCATCGCCAACCAGGTACATATTTAATCCCGCGTAACATTATCTTCATTAGAAAATTTTCTAGATTTTTAGTTGTCCGATCCGGGGATCGAACCCCGTACCTCAAGAACTCAAGTCCGACGTCGGACCGGTAGACTACAGAGGCGATTATTTAGAAATAAAAAATATTGTAAATCAGTAGTTTCGAGAGCATACAAATAACAAATTGATATCAATTATCACTGAAAACTACTGAGAGTAAGTTTTAGGTACGAAATATTCTAAACGAGTCCTATTACCCAATGGAATATAACATGTCACTATTATCTAGTGTCAGACAATTACTTCTTTCCCGATCTACAAATTAAACTTAAAATTTCATATCATGAACTCAAAATATTTTATAGACCAACATGAGCATTTTATAAAATACTAGCTGTCCCGGCGAACTTCGTTACACCCGTACTATTTGTATGGGAAAAGTCAAAATGTTGTTCTTCCTAGTTTTCTCCCAGTATCTTTCCCAAACCTTCCCTGGCCAAATCGGATCAAATTAGCCAAATCGATCCAGCTGTTCTCGAGTTTAAGCGAGACTAACGAACAGGAATTACTTTTTATATATAAGAAGATTGCTATGTTGTGATAAAAGGTTAATATGTAACTGAATAAATCCGATTTCTCGTAATTGATGACATCAATGAACTAAAATAATGGCATGACTCAATCGTAAACAGATGAATAAAACGGAAAATATTTAAAACACATGACGTGACTTTTACTCATACCGTAAATTTGCTGAATTGTAACGAAACGTCTTCTAAACGATATGACTTAAGAAATAAGAGTATGTTTCGTAAGCAAGTTTTATTGATGACCGTACTTCCAATTGGTACACGTAGTTTTAAAGAGACGCAAAATGGTACGAAATCTGTATAAATTTTAAACAAAGAAAAATATCACCCTAGACAGGATTTGAACCTGTAACCTTTCGTCTCAAGCCGAAGAATACTCTAACCATTTGAGCTACTGATGATTACAATGCCGTGGCAAAATTATTAATTCCTTTCTTACCCGTTAACGCGGGTAGTTATGTCCTATATATACACAGTTCTGAGTACCTACTAAATGACTTTATCATTACACATGAAATTTAAATTTATAATGGCCATACCTTTCATTCTTCTTGAGGTCTCTTAAGGTATTTTTATTTTAGCACTCGCCCTGTGCTTGGCTAAAATTTCTATAAATTTGAAAGAAAGAAAATATTTCACCCCAGGCAGGATTTGAACCTGTAACCTTTAAATCTCTATGAAGGAATTCACGAAACTGTATGTAGGAAGATAAGAAGTAGTTGGAATGATAAAAATAACTACGTTAAAAATACCGACTTCAAAACTAAAAAGTAAAAAATAACAAAGATTTAATATTAATTATATACTACCTATTATTTATATGCGCTACTACGAGGATTAAATGGTAATGACTATAAGAAACATTTTTGAACGATTTCTGAATGAATGAAATTGTGATCAAGATAGGATATACAGAAAATCGTCAAAAAATACTGATGTTTTTATTTTTCAATGAAAATATTTTCAGAAATAAAATAACTAATAGGTTTGAAGTTGGTGCCAAGCCTCAAACTAATAATAACATTAAAAGTAAGTATTAAATTTCATAAATATAAAAAGTAGTAAATATCACAGATAAATAATAGGTAGTTTTTAATTTTAAGTTTTGAAGTAGGTTCTTTCAAAGTGGTTATTTCTATTTAATACTTTTTAGTCTATTGCTGATATGATTTAATTTAATAATGTTATAACTAAATATCTTTGTAGCATGGTATAAGGCTCTATCACTACATAGTATAAACAAAGTCACTTCCTCTGTCCTTATGTCCCTTTGTATGCTTAAATCTTTAAAACTAGGCAACGGATTAAGATTCGGTTTTTTTAATAGATAAAGTAATTGAAGAGGGAGATTTATATGCATATTTTTTAACCGTGCGAAGCCGGAACGGGCCGCTAGTATAATGTAACCTCACTAAATTATCTTTATAGCATGTTGCTGAATGCCGATGTGTCTGCAATCTTGTCACTAAGTCACGTAAGTGGATTAAATTTACTTGCGAGATTTGATATAATTTAATAAAAATGGACATCGGGATAGGTGAAATAAGATAAAAAAAATTCATAAAATGAAAAACTGAGCTTACCTGAATCCTTTTTTTATTTTTTATTTTTTTATTGAATCAGGCGTTACTTTGCGGAAATCCATTATAAAAGATGTAAAATAAGCTTTTATTTTGCTAATTCCGCGTAAGCAGTGTAATCGTTGTGGCAAATAATCCTCCAAACGACACAGAATGTGACAAGCCTAACTGACGTTCCCACCACCCACCTCCGCGACCAGAACACGAATATAGGAAGAGCTCGGGAAACAATATAAATTGTCACGTTCTTTACATGTGACAACCCTACCTAGAGTTCCCACCTCCCACCTCCGCGACCAGATCACAAATAGAATCCGAACACGGGAAACAAAACCACTTGTCACGTCCTTAGCCAACTTTGTCACTCACCGCAGAGAACACCAAATCGCACTCTTACCTGAATCCAATTTTTACGGGACCAAATCGAAACTTTTTGCATTAAACAGATAAAGAATTACGTAAACATCGGAGAAATCGGCGTACATACATAAAAAAAAAAATACCGGCCGAATTGAGAACCACCTCCTTTTTCAAGTCGGTTAAAGAAACACACAAAGTTGTGTGAAAAACACACGAAGTTCTATAAAGAAACACAGAAACACACATAATCAAGTTGATCAAGAAAAACTGATCAGTGACGCTCCTGAATTCAGATCTATCCAGTGATTTGAGCGTGAAAACATTAGAGACAGACTTAATTACCTTCGACTTAATTAAAGTGTATGCTTAAAATCTTTTAAAATTAGTACGAGAGTTCAAACTTATTCCTGAGCCTTTACTTTGTATAGATTACGTTCGGTAAGTTACATGTCGAAATCCTTGACACTTTTGGTCTAAAAATCGTATTTCTCTTAGTTACCACTAGTGGCGCTGTTCAAAGTATTCATACAATAATTTACAGAGACGATAGCGAGTATAGTAAACATGACAAGCCGCCTCTGTGGTCTAGCGGTCCGGGTGTTGGACTTGACTGCATGAGGTCCCGGGTTCGAATCCCGGGTCGGCCAACAAAAAAGAAAATGGGATTTTTCCAATTTTCTAATAAAAAAAAATGTTGGTCGGGATTGGAAATGTGCCCGGTTGACGATAGGCTTGCCACCTATCACATTGTGGGACTTAGTGTCTTCGGCTAGTCGTGGGTGCCTTGGTTGTACCTCTGCCTACCTCTTCGGGGATATGGGCGTGAAGATACTGACAAGCCGTAAACTAATGGTGGGGGCTCTAAAGTGATAACTATTGCTTTTGTGATACAGATTTTATATCAAAACAATATTATACGTACTCACATTCAGTGTCTGTGACTTGCAAACTTGAGACTGAGATCTTAAATCTAATGCTTAAATTTCCAATTTACCTTACGCACAAATCTGGAACACGAGAAAAAATAAAATAAATATATATCCCTGGACAAGTCACACAAATTGAATCTTATCTCAAAGTAAGCAAATTAGATGCTTGTGTAATGGGTGTTATTCAACGATCCTTGTACATAGAAATACTTAAATTGATACCAAAATAAATTTAATAAGCACCCAGACCCGCAAATGCTGACAGGTAAATCACACAAATGCCTGCCCCCGTCGGGAATCGAACCCGAGCCTCGCAGGTGATCTATGTAGTTAGGCGTGTACGCTAGCCACTCGACTAACGAGGCGGTCAAAGGCGGACAATAGTGGGCACGGTTGATATAATAGTAGGAATTAGAGAAACGCTGGTAGCAATCCAGGGGTCCGATTGCGTATCCTTTAACGGCCAATATTAATAACCTGCCTAAGATAAGATATCGTGCTATTTTAAACCAGTTGCTAGGTAACCACTACTATAAAATTATAAAACTTTTAGACTTTTAAACTTAGCCATTTAGCTTAAGGTTGACTTTTTTTATCCGTCAGTCAGTATTTACAATCACACCGTGGCCTAAATACACCATAGATATCATGTATTGGTGCGTCATTATCCTATGGTCGGGATGTTAGGCCAATCGTGCAAGTATACCGGCTACACTACTATCCAGACGTGAACATGACTCGGCCATTTTGGTGGTAGTGGTAGGAATAGATAAGCCAATGGATCCCTATCTGGGCAACTCTACTACCAGTAGATCTGCCTTTTATCAATATCGTGGTTGCCCATTAAATACTTTAGTTTCCCGAGGACAGACTATACTTCATTATCTTTTGCCTTGAACTTGTATAAAACTTGGTATATAAGCAAGGTTAATACGCAATCCGAACTGTGCTGTATATAATTTACGTTTGATTGCATTTGTAATTGTAATTACCCCAATATGCTGAATCGCTTAGGAATGTTATGGACTTAAATTAGAATCTAAATTATGGAAAGTATCTTCACAAAGGCGATCGAAATTACGGCCAATTTTAATAATATATCTGCACTAATAGATAGGTAAATATTTGTTGTTACGATCTATTAGTATTCCAGTCTTTTATCTTAAATAAATTAATTAAATTATCCGTTATTTTTGGGTAGAATTAATAACAATGCAATTAATATATAAAGTATCTTCACGCCCATATCCCGAAAAGGTAGGCAGAGGCACAACCAGGGCACCCACGACTAGCCGAAGATACTAAGTCCCACAATGTGATAGGTGGCAAGCCTATCGCCAACCGGGCACATATCCTATCCCGAGCAACATTTTATTTGTTAGAAAATTTGGAAAAACCCAATTTTCTTTTTGTTGCCCGACCCGGGATTCGAACCCGGGACCTCATGCAGTCAAGTCCAATAACTGAACCGCTAGACCACAGAGAGTTTGGTTTAGTTAATACTGAAAAGTGTGATCAGTGTTTTATTCTTATGTTGTTAAGATACGAACTTCTATTTCAATTAACAAAACTTGATTTGAATTCATATAGATAGTAGGTAAATAGAGAGAAGAGTGTTTGGTTTTGTAAGTTTTTATTTTGTATTATATTAAGAAAAAAAGAGACACCAAAGGTGGTAATGGTGCATGGCCAACCAGAGGTCGGGATGTTAGGCCTCGAGCAAAAGCAAGTTTAGGATGTCACGGTGTTAGTGACGATAAGCCTATGCTCGCCTTTTAAGAGCTGCCTGGCGCAGGAAGGCAGATGGTCTATTCTGCAAAGGAGCCTGGACGAAAACGGGGAAAAAGGCGAAGTTACTTTTTTTTAGTGAAATATCAAATTTATTCTATAAGGAGTTAAATTCTTAGCAATAAAAACATAAAATTTCTAATGAGTATATTCTCCTAGTAATCTTGTTCGGATATACTAAGGAATACAAAATATCAACAATTAGTAAATTTTGAAACTATTTAATCTTAAAATCAATGAGTGGCTAATCAAATGTTATTAGAACATCCGCCGTCTTGTAAATAAGCATAGATTAAAGTACTCCAAGGTTCAACCTGGTATTACAGTCTTTAATACACTGTGATACAGACTAAAACTCACCATTACTCTTACTTTAGTCTAGTTTTATTAATAAGGCGGTCAAAGTGTTAATAGCATTTCAAAGTAAGGCAACAGTTACCTTTTTTGCTAGTTATTCTTGAACTTTGTGTTTTATCCAATTCGCTTAGCCATCAACGTCCCTAATTTTTTAATCTTTTTTTTTTGGCCAACGTGTTGCCAACCTCGCGGTTATTACAACTTCACCGAGCTTTAGTTAATAATTAAATTCTTGATTGGTAGACGATTCCAGTTTCTCGCCGGTGTTTTAGTAAGGTTTTTTTGCACCTATTAGCTTTTCGTATAAACAGCTACATGCAAATTTTAAAAGTCTACATAACTGTATAAAACTTGCTTTGCAATAAAACGAGATAGACATTGCTTGGAGGACATCGACTTACCTGGTCTTCAACTCGACCGGTTCCGATGTGGATATGGAGATACCCGTAACAACAAGATATAATGTAAACGAAGATCAGGTATTGTATTACTCATATAAATATAGCATTTTATGCCCCTGAATGTAAGGTTGTGGACATACAAATACAACCCCATTGCCTGCTAATAAAATTATAGAAGATTAAGTTATTAAATATACTATGGATGGCCCCCTTGTTATCAAGTCTGGATCTGATAATAGAATCCCAAGAAAATACACTTCTTTGTGCACAGATGATTTATCCATCTTATTATGACGACCGTATCCCCGATATGGTTGTGCCTCTGTTCCACCTAGGGCAGAGGTACAACCAGAGCTACTAGAGACTAGCCGAAGATACTAAATCGAACAAAGTGATAGGTGGCAAGCCTATCGCTAAACGGGTACGTATCCAATCCCGGGCAACGATATTTTTATTAGAAAATTGAAAACATGCATTTAATAAATTTGTTGCCCGATCTCTAGAAGTCAAGTCCGATGCCGTACCGCTAAACCACCACAGAGGCGATTTACAATTAAAATATATATTACTAACCGACCCGACGAACTTTGTATAGCTAAGGCAGGCAACAGCTACTGTGGAAACAACTTAAGTATTTTTTTTCCTGCAATTTTCCCGGTTTATCTCTTTATAAGAACCTACATTAACCAGCAAAAATAAACAATGAGTAAAATCGGCCTTTCCGTTCAGGCATGGTGCGATGGCCACGCAAAATGAGGATTCACTTTTATTTTAAACTACTGGTCGCCCGTTGGTCGAAATTGCAGCATAATAAATTTTAATATCCTTTTGATAAGAACGCCATCTTTATTTATCAAGGCCAACTACCTTGTATCCAAACTTTATGCATATAGTCTGGGAGTGTATAGTGTGTGTGCCATCTGTGTTTTTTTATCATTATCGTCAATATATTTGTTTGTGTGTGTCAAATGCATAACAGTATGTGTAACGTTTTATTTGTTTAATTTACTGCTTTTTATAAGCATTATGATAAAAAAAATATTAATGTTCTGCACTTCTCCTAAATATAAATTATAAGTGTGCCAAATTTCATACAATTCATACTACTCCACCCGCGCAATATTCTTAAAAAGGGGTCCAATGGTTTTGCTTCGTGTATTATTACTCGTATTATCATGATAGATTAGGCGCCTGCACCTATAATTGTTTCAATATCTTAAATGTACAGACTTCCAACTTCTATAATTTTGTTATTAGTACCTATATTAATATTTATGTAAGTATATTTTTAATGTCCCTCGACTATATAGTGAAATTGGAGTTGATTTTTTGCAGTTCAATTATTGCAACTAAATTTTCGGAAAACGTTATAAAATAAATCGTGGTAATTGTTTTATCTGCAAT
>NJDC01006470.1:72703-106756 GCA_002245475.1 Calephelis virginiensis | reverse complement strand
GGAAGGGAATTCCACAATTTAATTGATTGAAAAGTAAAAGATTTATTATTTATTTGGTATTATGATAAAAGTTTTAAATAAGTACAAAGAAAGTGAAACGAGTAAACTGTAAAACAAGAAGTCAGAAGTAATGATGGCATGTGATCTGAGCTTATCCCTTTTACTGTTTGAGGTATTAATATTTTTCAGCTAAATCTATAAGTGTGGTAGATTTTTTCGTTCAATAAATCTGAACCGTTTTCATCAATGCTTACGTACGAATCGTAACCGTTTTTATGACAGTTGGTAATATATTACCTATGTTCGCTTATGGAAAAATACATAACTTCATCGCAACTCAAAATATCATTCAAACATTAAGTACGCCTCATTACTTTTTAACAAAAGACGAATAAACAGCATTTTGTAAAAAAAAAAATATTTCTAATAATTATAAAGTTAATTAATTAAGGAAGTCGTGGTTGCTGACGAGTTTGTTTTGCCGTTTCTTCTCCTGATTGTCTATGTGGCGATATGGCGGTGTAGTTAGAATTAAAAATAATGTGTCCTTAAAAATTGTTTGTAATAAATTTAGAAGCTGGTAATAAATATAAATAAGTCGGATATGACTTCTTCTTCTTTTCATTTGTAAAAACATTAATTAATTATCATATCTAAACCCATAAAACATATTTTTGGGTTTCATAACTGATTGCATATGGTGTATTTGCTTCAGATTTCGCGGATGTAGCAGAATGGTGGCAGTCGGAGTACGAGGTAGCCGATTTCGAACAGCAATTGACAAAGTTGTGGGAGGATGTCAAGCCTCTGTATCAGCAGCTACATGCGTATGTCCGCAAACGGCTGAGGGACAAATATGGTGACCACATAGTATCTGCTAAAGGACCAATTCCAGCACATTTGTTAGGTATGTGTACTATGATTTAAATTTGCTCTCAACCTTTGTTTGCGGCTTCTCTTTGGAATCATAAAACGTAATCATGGAAGGCTAGCTGAAATTAGGTTTGAAATGTCGCTGCAAGGAGATGTAGTGGCAGTGTGTAGAATACCGTAGGATTTTATATAAAAATCAAGACTCGGTATAAAATTATCATAGCCCTGAAGATGGTGTAAAGGCGAAACCGATTGACTAATAACGTTATTTCATATTTTTTTCATATTTTTTATATTTTAATTAAAATACATAAAGCTGAAATCCGCGTCCGGTGTGCGGTGCAGTGTAATACATGAAAACTATAAATATTGAATTCGAATGTCAATTAACTGACAGATAATGTAAGATTTTTTTTCGTTTACGTTTTGTTGTAATGTACAAGGAACTTTGATTAAATTGATAGAAACAATTGACACGACAAAAATGGCGAAATTTTCCATCCGGTCACATGTGATGCAATGACCAAGGGAAATGGCCATCCATTTTTATTATATGCAATTCAAATTAATTTTAAAAGATTACGTTAAAATAAAATAAAATTCAAGATGTAACATATATTAGTGTCAGTTTCTAATATTTTGTTAAAAAATGGTATGCAAAATATTATACTGTCTATTCATAATTAAATTTTGATCATATAAAACTGGTTCCGTTTTCTTAAAAGCAAATAAATAATAATAATACGAATATGTCACTAGGAAGTTTCCCGATCATCTCGCATAGAAAAAACCAATACATACCATTTTTTTTAATATTACAGGCAACATGTGGGCCCAAACTTGGAGCAACATAGAGTCGTTTACCCGACCATATCCGGATAAAAAAGAATTGGATATAACACAGGCGATGAAGGACCAGAACTATACCCCATTAAAGATGTTTCAAATGTCCGACGAATTCTTCAGATCGATAAATTTAACGGCCATGCCTGACAAGTTCTGGAAGAATTCTATCATCGAAAAACCCACGGATAGAGAAATTGTTTGCCATGCCTCAGCTTGGGACTTCTATGACGGTGAAGATTTCAGGTTTGTTAATTTTTTTTTCAGTTGGCTTCCTCAATTCTAATTAAATTATTTCAATAAATAATTTAATTAAATAGTTTAATTGATTAGGTAATTTTGACCTAAATTTGGCGATTTGTGGCGGTCTTGCCTTTTTTGTCCTTTTAACAGCAGGTTTTATCAGGATATAAATAAAAATGATGTTTCAATTGAGTTTTCGCTTTCAGGACTCTTGTCGCCATCATATCCATTTGGTTTAAAGTATCATGATTTGTTACTTTAATAGTCTTTTCAATATTTTTTTTTTATTTTGTCATTTAAAAAAAAATACAGTTTTCATGTAATTTGACTAAATAAATGAAATAGTGTTATTGTTGTTCTATATAAGGCAAAAATCTCTAGTACTCAAGAAGGCGTGTCCCACCTTGAAAATATTTTTTTGTCGAGTAAGTCAAATCACATGATAACTATAATATTTTTTTTAAATTATAGAATGAAAATGAGAATAACTGAATGATGATGAATGAGATGATGATAAAGTGAATGTCAAATGACACGGATAAATACAAATATTTTTTTAATATCACTCATTTTTTGGTGTTACGCCTATTATTAAGAATTAGCAATTTTAAAAAATCTTGTATTTATATTATGTAATTCATTTATATAAAAACCTTTTTCACGAATGTGCGTTGATTAGTTAGACGTCTTTTTTATTTAATAATTAATATTAAATAGCATTTGGAATATATTTACATATGTTTTAATTACTTACTTATTTTTTTAAATACCCATAAATATGTTCCGAAAAGTTTTGTTAGATTCCTTAAATTTGTCATAACTTTAAATCCGTTTTGTCTCTTGTCATAGTTTTAATTTACTTCCTTTTTTTAAATCGTGGATAAGCTAAGATGGTGGTGGCTGATGTTATTTTCAAAATTTCTTTTTTACATGTCTGGCTTAATTTAAAGGATCAAACAGTGTACGACAGTAGATTACGAATATTTCCAAACGACTCACCACGAAATGGGCCACATACAGTACTTCTTACAGTATAAGCATCAGCCGGTTATATTCCGGGATGGAGCAAATCCAGGTAATTACATTTAACTTTTGGCAACAGGATCAAAATGTGTACAACAGTGGACAAAGAGCATTTGAGGGTCGTCCACCACGAGATGGGGCATATTCAATATTACTTGCAGTACAAGGATAAGCCTGTAGTATTTCGAGCTGGAGCTAATCCAGGTGACTCTGCAGTGTGACTAACACGCCTGTGAAATATGCAGGAGAAACTATTGCTTTGCTTTCTGTAGATATGTTTTATTACTATGAAGATCAATCTTAATGTGTCATTCGGGATTCGGGATATTCACGGAAAATATAAAAAAAGTTTTTTAACAACTGTTTTTGGAAAGTAACGCCTGGTTTGAATTTGCCTATACTAATGAGTGAATATTATGTATCTGAAAATGCTTAATAAAGCTTAATTGTATTTTACATACCTAACTCTACATTTTTTTTTACAATGACCTAATTTGAAAGGGAACGAACTCTTGATAATAATAAAGATATATCACCTTGACAAAGAGTTCAATAGTTGACCCTCACTCAAGGGCTATGCCTTTAAGCTTTTTTTCTTTAGTAAGTTATTTTGCGTTTATTCATTCACACAAACAAGATAATTGCATAATAAGAAAATTCAACACAAACTCGAAAACAAATTTGTGTACTGTGTGTATATTATGTTAAACTATCAGTAACCTTAAACATGAAAGATTTAAAGACCTTAATTTTGATTAGCTACCTTCCCCGCCATGCTAATAGTTGTTCTTTAGATATATAACATGATTCATTATTCATCATTATAATCAAAATTTATGACCATTACCATCATTGTCCTTGAAAACCCTCGATTTCCGTATACTGGCATCGTTTATATATGCACCTCTCAAGAAACGTAGTAGCTTTAGAGTGGCATTTTACTAATAAATATAGTTATAGTGTCCGTAGTTTGATGCACACGAGGTTGATATATACACAATGGTTTATAAAACCTCAAAAAATAGTAAAGATTCGAAAAAAATCATCATTATACAGACGATTGTCAATATAAATTAATCATTATTTACATAATCAGTTATTACATTTTCATGCTTCAAAAAGTATAATAACATTCGCTTAAATGTTTGACTGTATGTGTTTTTCATAAATTCATCTTAATAGGCATAATGAAGGAATCACAAAAAAATTATAAAGCAAGTTGTTTGTTTTTTATAATGGAAACTAAAACATTATCTGCCTTTCTTATTTTTTCTCACATTTTCATTTGGGGTGCTAAAATAAGTTAATTAAATCTAGGGGCACGGAAGAGATATCTAGATTTCTAGAAACATTTTCATATACCACGCCAATTAAAATTAGCAGTTAGGGCCTGTCCACAGAGTGCGCTTTACTTGCGTAGACCTACGCGTTTGACATACTCGCGTACTCGAGGTACTTGAGCTACAGCGAACCCGTCCAGATTAAGCATGGCGTTCCCGATTCGCGCGTAAAACGCTTCGCGTGTAAACGTCGTTTAAACAGGCTGTTATATCTGTGGTAGAAAATTTAAAGTGTTTGAAGGAAAGAAAACTCCCATCTAAGTCTAAACAAAAGAATATGTTAAATTTCAAGAGTTGTTTGTTTGTTTTAAAATGTATTAAAAATATATCGATTAGATTTGAAAAAAAAATGTTTCTTTATTCCTGATTCTGTACCTGAGGGAAATTCACTAGACTCTGCTTGTTAATAATAACACGAATTATTGAATTACTCATAGATCATACATATAAATCGTTGCCATGATACTAAAATATAAAGCAAATCAAAATTAAATCTTTATTTTGGTACCAGGATTCCATGAAGCTGTTGGTGATACGATTGCTTTATCAGTTTCATCACCAAAACATTTACGTCGTGTTGGATTGATCAGTGGAGACGCTGAAGATGAACAGACAGAAATTAATCAACTTTACAAAATGGTAAATAGTTTATTATTTTTTACAATTAATGCCTCTAAGGTCTAGTGGTCTAGCATCGGACTTGACTTCTTAAAATCCCGGGTTCGGTCCCTGGGTCGGGCAACAAAAAAGAAATAGAAAATGAGTATTTTCAATTGTCTATTAAAAAGAAACGTTGCCCAGGATTGAATATGTGTCCACCTCATTATCATCATTTCACATTGTGGAACTTTGTGTCTTCGCCTAGTCGTGGGTGCGTTGGTTGTGCCTCTGCCTACGTGTTTGGGGAGACGGGCGTAGCTATACTTTTTTTACATTTATTATAGTCAGTTAAAATATAATTAGGTTAAAATAGATTTTGGAACACTTCTTACTTTATGAATGTCTATTTGTTAAACATGGTTTCCTTATTGTTATAGAGTATAGACAAGATACCGTTCCTCCCATTCGCGTTTATGCTAGATCTGTTTCGGTACGGAGTATTCAGAGGGACGACCACTCCAGATGATTATAATTGCCACTACTGGAGGTTGAGGGAGGAGTTTCAAGGCGTAGAACCTCCCGTGAATAGAACAGAAGAAGATTTCGACGCTGCAGCTAAATATCACGTTTCTGCTGATGTCGAATATGCCAGGTAATCTGTTAATACATATAATAAAATTAAAAATCTGTAAGCTGTGAAAATTTTTTTTCGTTTTAAAATATTTTTTGTCTGACGAATAGACAATTTCAATAACCTATCTAAGATAACAGGTAGGGCTATTACAGAGGCATTAACAAATCTTGACAGCAAAATTCTAGTAAGCCTATATATATCTGTAGATAAATTATTGAAATTAGCCGTAAACACTTATCTACAACTACGGTCATCATAAAACTGTGAATACATTAACAATGAAGTTCTACCGAGTGCCTACGATAGTAATATTAATGTTGTTGTTGCAGGTACTATGTGTCGTTTATCATACAGTTCCAGTTCCATCGAGCGTTGTGCCAGCTGGCCGGGGAGTATGTGCCGGAAGACCTCACCAAGAAACTTGTGGACTGTGATATATACCAGAGCGTTAATGCTGGAAATGCTTTAGCGTAAGTGTGTATGTCAAGCAAATAGAGAGATTATCCGATAGTATGAATTTTAATTCAATTTTACACACCAAATATGTTACTGCAAGATCAACAGTTGACCAATTTTTATGGATACAGATTGCAATTCACAAAACAAAATACACAAACGGATAAGATGCCGTTATAAATATTCATATTGACACATTTATATAACCTAAAACATTATTTCAGCGTAGACCGTCTATATCATGTAATGAAATAAAAAAAAAGAAGCTCATCAAACCACCTTTTTTCTTATATGCTTTTATGATTTCTGGGTTTCCAGTACCGAAATCCTATAAATCAATTATCGTACAATAAATTTATCGATGTTTAATAATTGGCTGAATGTTACAAACGATTTTGTAAAATCAGTAGTTGAATTTTCGAAAACTCTGCAGGAATATGTTGAAGATGGGATCGTCAAAGCCTTGGCCTGACGCGATGGAGGCGCTGACAGGACAACGAGCGATGAGAGCAGATGGACTTTTGGAGTACTTTAGACCCTTACACGAGTGGCTACAGGCGGAGAACCAGAGGACGGGTGAATACATTGGTTGGGAACCCAGTAAAATGCGTAAGTTTTTGCCTACTTGTTGCAAAACTAAAGCTCATAAACTATCTGACAACTTAAAATGTATCACTTAGCAGAAAGCAAAAAAGCTCATAAACTATCTGACAACTTAAAATGTATCACTTAGCAGACTTCTAAGCGGACTTAAGTTGTATTTGTCTTGCGACCTCTTGGAATGGATCGGCCAAGCGCTTACAGCTAATCAGATACGAGTATCACTGACTGAGTTAAGTTTTAGTAGCGTACGTTCTTAAATTTCACTTAGTTGCTTGCAGACCAATCAGATAATAAATAAATGTCCCTGGACAAGTCACACAAATTAAATCTAACCCTAGGTAGGTAAGAAAAATATATGTTTGTGTTGGGTGTAAGTTAACGATACTAATACAAAGAAACACTTAAATAGATACCAGAATAAATTTAATAAACACCCAGACACAGAAATGCAGATATCTAAATGTTCATCACACAAATGCCTGCCCCCGTCGGGAATCGAACTCGAGCCTCGCGGTTGGCTGATGTAGTTAGGCGTGTACGCTAGCCACTCGACAAAGGAGACGGTCAATCAGATTTTGATAGCTATGTGCGCTGGATTAAAAATTCCACAAGGAATATTACGACAGCAATAAAACATTCGTCGCCTCAGACTTAAGTGTGAAAATTACGCTTTTTAAAAGGCAGATTTATTTTTATTTCTCCTTACAGTTTAACTTTGATTTCCATACATGCATGCATGCATACATGCAAACATATCTTCAGGCCAAATACTTTACGCGGTAGGCAGAGAGTATCGAATGCCTCACGATCCTGACAAACCTGTCTGGCTTCCTTTACATTTATTACACTTTTCATACAAACACGCTGGTTTCGGAGACTCTGGACACCACCCTCGGATAATATCCGATTGATTTGATCGTGGAATGTCGTCAACCTTGGTCTCCCCTGGTACCTACGTCTTTATTCTGATTTATATTTAATTTTGGACATAGTCACAATCAGAAAAGGTCTTGAATAATAATCAAGCACTGAAACGGTGTACTGTTAGTACCTAGAAGAGGAAAATGGATTAAACTTATGATGGTTACAACTTCTATTCAAAGGAAGGTTATTGCAATATAAAGATTAGAGTACTATCTTGAAAAAAGTTAACTAATAAACTTTCAAATGACTTTATGAATGACGTAAAACCGATTTCTGGCATGGTGACGCTTGCCGTGGCGACGCGTCGCCACGCTGTATGATAGTATATATATGCAGTAGTGTGTACGTTGTGGCCAGGCGTCGCCATGCGCAATTGACGATATACGACATCTAAAATAGTACGTCTACGTATTAGTCTAAAATCGTAATATTTTATTTTATCATTATGACACATTTAGTTCCGATCACAATCTGTTCTTTTCTGAATATTACTTTTACAAAATAATGTCTGTATTTCACATCTGCGAGGCGTACAATTACGGCTCACATTTTTTTGTTTGAAGTTTCAGTCTTGTTCTAAGTACCGAGTTCACAAGAAGACCACGGCCCTTGAAATGAGACCGAAACGTATTACATTGGGAAGTTTTACGCCTTTTAACCTGTTTATTTATCATTTAAATCTTTACTAGTTTTTCAAGATAGTGTTTTAACTCTCTATTTACTACTCACTCCATATCATAAGTTTGGACACACATACTGATGTAAGGAGTGACTTAAAATAGTCCAGAAAAGTTGAGATCGCTTCTGTGGTCCAGTGTTGGACTTTACTCCATGAGGTTCCGTGTTTAACTCTTGGATCTGGCAACAAAAAATGGGTATTTTGTGTGTATGCCCGGTTGACGATAGGCTTGCCACGTATTACATTGTGAGATTTAGTATCTTCGACTTTCATGGATATGTTTAGCTAAAGTCGTTAGCCTGGTTATTTATATGCTTACCTCTTAGGTATTAATGGCGTGATCACACTTTTTTTAGAAGAGTTATATGTCTTTGTTTAAACTTGTTAATTTTTTACATGTCTTCTGCTTTTAGAATATTGCACGGATGAACAACTGTCGGCATTAGAAGCGAAGAAAGTTCCGGAACCAACGCACGAGTCGTGACCCTCCAAACCGTACTTATTATATTTAGAATAATTTAGGCGAGCAGTATTCGTAATAAATGTTTTTTAAGATATTTGGATTTCAATTTATTAATATTCAAAATGTTTTATGCCATTGCTTCAAAAAATCTAGACTGAGGAAATCATGAGTTGATTATACTGTAGCTCAAAAAGAAGTGTAATATTTTCAGGAATCAAATATATTCATCCCATGTTGGTCAGGCCTCCTTTGCAGAATAGATCAACTACTTTCCTGCCAGGCAGCTCGTAAAGCACAGGCTTACCGTCACTAACACCTTGACATCTGACTAGGTGGTAGAGTTTCGCAGCGACTCACCCAGATTGGTACATATTCCTGCCGTCATAACGTCATGACGTGTTCCGGTTTGGAGGGTAAGGTAGCCGGTAAACTTAATTTTGCTCAAGGTCTAACATGCTGGTCTAACCGGCTAGGGGACGGCGTTAGACTTATTGTGCCTTTTCTCAAGACCGGAACAAGACAGTGTTATTATGTCTGCAGGAATAGGTGAAGCGGTGTATCTTTATCCGGGTAAGTTGCTGCAGAGCATTCTACTACCAAAAAAGTAGGTGTGACATACGCACGGACAGATAGACGGATATGATGAATCTTTTAGGGTTCCGACTTTTGGCGTTTGGCTACGGAACCCTAAAAAGTATTCGTATATCGTAATCTGATTCTATGAAAAGTTATGTGTTGAAATATACAAAAATATACACGATGTCCAATGTCCGATGAAGATGATGCACGATGTAATGGATGTCCGATGGAACATTGTGGGAGGCTCAAGGCGGTTTCAGGTCTGGAAGAGGATGTACAGATCAAGTGTTTTTGCTCCGCAACATTGTAAAGAAGCATCTGGCTGTGGGTCAGGAGGTTTTCTGCGGTTTTGTGGATCTCGAAAAAGCGTTTGATAGGGTTGTACGTAAGGAACTTTGGGACATTTTGCCAGATTATGGGATACTCGGGTCCCTGCTGCGTATTTAGACTGTTAAGCATACGTGCGGGTAGATGGCAACATATCGCCTTGGTTTGATGTTAATATTGGCGTCAAGCAGGGTTGTGTGTTGTCAACACGCTTGTTTATCTTATATTTGGACAAATGTCTTCAAAGGTTAAGATCATTGAATGTGGGAATGCGAATGGGTGACCAAGTGGTGAACTGCCTGCTTTATGCAGATGATGCCGTACTTTTGGGCTCTACAACATCTGAGCTGCAAACACTGGTCACAGTTATGGAAGTAGATCGTAAAAAAATGGGCTTACATTTGAATGCGATGAAAAACAAAATAATGGTGTTTGAAAGAGACGTAGCCAGAACAGATGTAAGAGTTTTGGTTGATGACGTAGTGCTGGAATAAGTGAATGAAATTGTATATCTTTGTTAGCAGTGATGGAAGGTATACCGCGAATGTAGAGAGGAGAGTGAGTGCAGGGAATAGTGTGAATGGAGCGTTGGGTAAACTATTCTAAAGCGAGGTTTTGAGTCAAAAAGCTAGACTCGCTTTGCATAATTCTGTGCTTATTCTAACGTTATTGTATGAAAGCGAGAGTTGGGTATGTCAGAAAGAGCATGAAAGTAGGATAAATGCGGTCGAAATAAGAGCACTACATAAAATCTGTGGCGTAACACTCACTGACCGCATTCGTAACAGTGAGATCCGTGAAAGAGTGGGATTGAAAGAAAGTGTTGGTGTTAAAATGAGAAAGGACATGCTCCGCTGTTTCGGTCTTGTGGAAAGAATGACAGATGAAAGATTGACAAAGCAGATATACAATGCGAATATGGATGGATGTAGGTACCCAGGGAGACTAAGGCTGATATTTCACGATCAGATCGATCGGATATTATCCGAGGGTGGTGTCAAGAGTCTCCGAAATCGGCGTGTTTGTATGAAAAGAGTTATGAATGTAAAGGAAGCAAGTCAGGTTTGTCAGGATTGTGAGGTCTGGCCCACTCTCTGCCTACCCCGTAAGGGTCTTGTCGTGAAGATATGTATGTATGTATACACGATGGATTTATTAGCTCCGTTTTTTGTCGATCGTTAACTCTGTTTCCGTGTCGTGCTACCTAATAATATCACACCAAAATTTCATTAAAAAATGTTATGTTAATACATACAATTTTATTTTTGTATGGCAATAATGGAAACATGTGATGATTTAATTTTAGCACTTGCAACACTTTTTTTTTCATGTGTGCAAAGTCTTAGTCTCACCATGTCTTACCACGCGTGCCTCACGCACACATAGCAAAAAATTGTCTTCACTTTTTCGTTTGCTATTTCTTTGTTCGTTTGACGTGAATGTGCCGAGCCCGTCTATATTTTTATATAATATTTGTCTAAGGTTAATACTTCCAATTTCTTGCATTTGAATGTTTTTATAGATTAATAATTTATACATGAATACACATGCAATGTCATCTCCGGAATGGTCCACTTTCGGATACACAATACTGGGTTCAAAATTTGCTACCAAAATGACCTCCCCTACAATTTCTACAAAGGATCCGGCCCAATTACCAGTAACCCTGTATATCTTTTCACATAACTTCAAAGTTGGTATACCACATTTGGTATTTGAAATTTGGTCATTTGGAATTGAAATTTTATGTAGGTAGCTATTTCGATGGTTTCCTGGATGATTTAAAAACAATTATACCCGGTAGGTGGCGCTGCTGTCTATTTGTCATTTACTCTTAATGGTGAAAAAGAAAGGTTGATTGTTTGTTTGTATTAAATAGGCTACTAAACTTTTGGACCGATTCTCTTACCATCGGAAACCGACAATATCCTTTATAAACAAAGGCTACGTCAAAGTAAAAACTGGATAATTTTCCACCCCTGCAAAGCCGGGACGGATAGTTACTTTGTATTTAAAAAAAAGTTCTATTAAATGGCTATTCAGTCAGTAATTATTTTTTATTTCATTGTAGCTGCCATTAGTTGAACTTCGACTCGTTGTCAGTTTAAAACTGGATGTTAAGATTGTTAGTTAGTTTGTAATGATGACTTCACAACAACTTAATAAAATTTCCACAAATAAATTAAAAGTCATGGTACCGCAAAGGACTTGGCATGGAGATCATATCAATACACATACTACAGTACGTGTATTGATACATACAGTGAAGTTTTGACGGGAAGAATGATGCGCTGATTCCTCGTAGTATTTTATATCATAGCGAATATAGTTTCTGGTATATCCTCCACCTTAAAGACAGCAAAGAGCAAGGCACTAAGCCTAATGTGGCATTACTAGCACTTATAGGTTGTTTAACGACAATAGGGAACGTTATCGCTTTATAGCTACGGCATACTGCTAGATAAGGCAGCGGTGAGACTTTTTATTTACTTAAACTACCACTACTTATACTGCTAGTGAGGCGGATAGATTACCTAGGGCTTTACGAATTGATAATACCGTCTGGAGAGATTTTGTGGGAAATAAAACACACGGTTACACGTTTGCAGGGGTGAGAGCGAGGCGCAGAATGTTCACAATTCACTGGGAGTTTCTTCTAGTTCTTGAGCGTTCCCAGTGGTTTTTCTGGAGGACCGACCGCGAATGAAACCCCGGTCCGCGTTTTTATACAATTCGGGAACGGGATTCTGGAACATTCTATTCCTCACCCCCGGGACCATATTTTATTCAATTTCTTTATTAATTTGTACAATTATCCAGATCTAATATAGTACAAACCTATTGTCTAGTCTAGACTTATCCTAGCATACATAGTTGTGCACGCGACTGCGCTTGGTTTTCGTGTGGCGGCGAATTTCCGCGATTTTTGCCTTTTATACTACCCTGCCCCCCGCAGATTAGTATAAAACGTGCGGGCACGGCGCTCCCGATTTTATTAACGTTACGGGAGCTGTCGTATGCACATTACAATCGTATTCTTACCTATAACAACATATCCCAATTTCATTATATTTGGGTAAGTAAAACACAAGAAATTTTACTTTTATTGTCGAACTTAAACTTAGCCGATTTTTTGGCTATTTACCGGACTTACATGTTTCGTATTACGATAAGATGGTCTAGCTACATACATTTTATCATTTCAAACACAAATCTAGTCAATAGAACCTATTTCAGACATAAATTTTACGTAAATCATAATTGCAAATAAACATAGTCAAAAACGCTATAAAACAATCTAGAACCTATTCAAAAACATCATTTTCTAAGTTAGATTACCCATATAAATCAAAACAGAGTATATAAGCTCATAACAATATACAAAAACTTCGTTAACTTACTTACTTACATTAAAATCACTAAAATATCAATATTCACATAGACTCGAAGTATCCGTAAGGTACCACCGCGTGCCATCCTTCGGATTGGGTCACTCCCGCCGATACCGTCTAGTTGTCTCTGGTCATATGCTACATTGTCTTTGGTCGTCGTGCACAGCTAGATTTCAACCGTAGGAGCGGGTGCATATCAAATAAATGAAGGCACTTAGAATAATAGAATGTGATATTCTTTCACTTTTGGGTTGATTCGCCCGGGGTTAGAATTAGCAATACCTTATTTATTTCTGTCATCATAACGTCAGTTCTTAGCTCTGGTTCTCCGCTTGGTAGGGTACTGTAGTCAGTAGACTTAACGCTTTTATTCTATTCTTTTTATTTTACCTATCCTGAAAAAGCTTGTATATGATGCCTATAAGGAGATTGTTCCATTGTTAAACTATTGGAATAAAAATACTTAATCATAAATAAAAATAAATAACTGTCACACAGTCTTGTTACGTTTGTAATCAGAACTCAATAAAAGCAATGTATATAATGTTAATACCTAAAAACATTAGTTTAACTTTTGTAACCAGTATGGGGAAAGTTCCTAGCGTGGCAACACTAAAAGAAACGACATCTGTTTCATGTGCCATCACCATGAAGTTTATAGATAGAAAGATGCACTTTTAACATTTTTTTATGATATTGGAAGGCAAACAAGCAGACGGATTTCCTGATGGTAAGAAATTAAGACACCGATTACCACCTTTGGTGTCTCCGCCTGGAGACACCAAAGGTGGTAATGGTGCGTTGCCAACCTGAGGCCGGGGTGTTAGGCCTCGAGCAAAAGTAAGTTGACCGGTTACCTTACCCTCCAAATCGGAACAGGTCATGACGTTATGGCGGCAGAAATAGGTAAGGCGGTAGTACCAATCCGGGTGAGTCGCTGCGAAACTCTACCACCTAGTCAGATGTCACGGTGCTAGTGACGGTAAGCCTAAGCTCGCCTTTTACAAGCAGCCTGGCAAAAAGGCAGATGGTCTATTCTGCAAAGGAGCCCAGAACAACACTATGGTGTCTATAGGCCAAAGTTGTCTCTTACCATCCGAAGGGCCATATGGTTGTTCACTGACCTCTCACATAAAAAAAAAACAATATTATTCCTATAAAAACTATGGACATCAAGTGACAAAAAATCAACCTCAAATTTTTGTTTGATAGTTTGGTCGCCATTTCTATCTATAAGCTTCTTGGCCATCACGCTCGCGTTGAGGTTACATCTATTAGTTTTTAATATACGGTGCTCTATCTAACCTCTAGTTTCTTATATAATTTAAATAACATTGTCAACTGTCAACCATGCGAAACGTCTTTGATCTCCTAACCCACTTTACGAGGATAATCTGAGTATGAGCTTATTATCACGGTTAATATATTTTAATAAAATTAAAATGCATCTATAACCGAGTTGAAGACTTTTGGCGCCATCAAGAGACAAGATGGACGAAGTTTTTTCATAACTATTGAATTTCTTGTTGATATTGAGTGAAATTAGTCAATTTTGGTAGCATTTTTGTAGAATTTTGTTCAGTGAAAGTGTACAAATGAAATAATCATGAAGAAATTAGCGTATCGTGTATTTCCTCGTTGGCGCCGAATATCATTACATGAGCTTGAGTAATGAGGCCACCGCTTTACCAAAGAGCCTGACATGACTTACTGACGACTTATGACTGATGACCAACTGATGACTAATTATAATTGATTAAAATTGATATAAAATTTGATGCAAATTTGTACTTGACTACTGGCAAAATATTAACGTGAAGGCCAAAACATAAAGAAAGAAAAAAAAAACCGAGTCGAGCATGCTTAGCCTCTTAGAATCTATCAATAACAATTAAAATATTTTCATAATCAATACAATGTTACATATACTGAATTCGTAAGCCAAGAAATTTTTATTTTTAACCGACTTTAAAAAGATGAAGGTTTTGAGTTTGGTTTCTTTCTGAACTGATTTTGAAACCTTTTTTTTATTGGAAATAGCGTACTTCCGTAACGACAAGTCAAGTTTGGATCTAGTAATGGAATCTCAGGGAAATCAAGAAAAATACCAATTTTTTTGTACGTTACCATTATGACATTGAAGTCGGTTTTTTTTAATGTCATAAATTTTCTAACAAGCACACTGCTCTCCTGATGGTAAGAAGTAAACGTGGTCTATAAACTCCATAGATGTTGTAGGTGCCAAAGAGTTAGGCCAATTATTGTGCAAGTCTACCGGCTACCTTAACTTCTGGACTGGAACGTGATACTGTTAAAGGGTGTGTATGTGTATGTGTGTATGTGTGTGTGTGTGTATGTGTGTGTATCTGTAACAGTAACAGAGATGTTACTGGTGCATAGTTGTGTTATGGCAAAGTTTAAGGCCAAAAGTCTCTATCATCCTCGATACAACATTTAAAACACAATCATTTAATTTGCTCTATTAAATCAATTTATGTTGTTTTGAAAGATATATCTACTACTATATTATTTATTATGTGTGTATTAAACAACAACTTTTGTTAAAGAAAAAGAATAATGTTCCATGGACCAATTTGCCACCTGAGCAGAGCCATCTGATCAATAACTATTTTTAAACACCAATATTAGATTTGGACAAAATTTATTTTATTAATTTGACGATAAAATTTAACCTTTAAAATAAACTAGAGGGCATAAATAGGGATGAAACGATACCACTGGCGTATCGATACTTATACTCGATACTGGTATCAGTCGTCAAACATCAATACTTACTCAGTATCGGTCACAAAGTATCGATACTTACTAGTATCGTATCGTTTTTGGAAAATTTTAAATGAAAACCGTAACAAGTATTGGTATTCTTTATTGAAAAGTATTATTAATATTCTAACATAAAACAATAATTTTTGAGTTACTCCCGACCATTTTTGTCGCGGATAAGCACAACACGTCATCTTCAAAATAATTTTAAACAAAAAAAAAAAACGTTTTCATGGTGCTGCTCAATCCTCCGGTTAAACTTTTTTCAAGTATAGACAAACAAGCTTGTCAACTGCCAAGGCTGCTAATTACACAAAACTAAACCTAGGATACGTTCAGAAACTTCAGTTTACGATAAACGTTTTTTAACCATTAAATTTACTGATATGAGTAATTTTAACCGATACCTACTCGATACTTCATTTCAAAAATATCGATACTAAAATGTACTTGCTATCGGAGAAAAGTATCGAGTACCTACTTGGATTTACTCGTATCGTTTCATCCCTAGGCTTATGAGGTCTTTGACTTGACCACTTTTATACTTAGTGTTTTTTTATGGACCACACATTCTTTTGTAGAGCCTGCGATTACAATAAAAAAAGTTATTTGTCTCCTAAATAATAAAATCATGTGCCGATATTTTGAATTTTGACAAATATAATCTCCAAAGGAGCTAAAACAGTTTTGTATTTTGTGATTCTGTCATTATAAAAGCAACAAGTTCTTTTATTTATTTGTTATACTTGTAGTTATGCAAACTATTGGGTATTTCAATAAACAGTAGTTTAAAATATAAAAATATTTTTTTTTTGCTTTCTAATAGTTCAAGTAAAAAAATAAGTGATTAAAAAAAGAACTTTACTATTCCATTTTAATTTTTTTTCTTTTTACTAATAAGACTTTACTTTTTCCAATATTTGTTAATAAAGTAAGTAAGTTAGTATCTTAACGCCCATATACCAGAACGACCAGACAGAGGTACAACTACGGCACCCGCGGCCAGCCGAAGACACTAGGTCCCACAATGTGATAGGTGGCAAGACTATCGCCAACCGGTCACATATCCAATCCCGGCAACGCTATCTTTATTAGAAAATTTAAAATACAAATTTTCTAGTTTTTTATTTGCTGTACTCGTTTTTTTGTTGTTTCAATTGTTGTTAAAAGTATTTACAACAATTAAAACGTACAATGTGATCCTAGTTTGTTTCGATTAGGTGTAAAATGTGTTTAAAAGCAGACCAGACATTTTTTACGATTAAACATATTTTAGTAATTATTTTTTTCATAGAAAATTTATTTTCACTTTTTAGTTCAGCTAGATAGCAAAACTTTTTTTAGTTTTTTTTTACTGTGTAGCATGTTTACCTAGTCTATCACAATAAGAAGTACATAATAACAAAGAATTTTTGTGTATCAATCAAAAATAATTTTAGTGTATTATAACGAAAATAATTTTATAAAAGTAAGTATCTTCACGCCCATATCCCCGAAGAGGTAAGCAGAGGTACAACTAAGGCACCAACGACTAGCCGAAGACACTAAGTCCCACAATGTGATAGGTGGCAAGCCTATCGCCAACCGGGCACATTTCCAATCCCGACCAACATTTTTTTTTAATTAGAAAATTGGGAAAATCCAATTCACTTTTTGTTGGCCGACCCGGGATTTGAACCCGGGACCTCATGCAGTCAAGTCCAACACCCGGACCGCTAGACCACAGAGGCGATTATTATAATTTTATTGTTTCTGATTAATATTTATCGTGATTTTAAATAACAGAAAGAATAATTTCGAAATTAATTCTCAAAAAAACGCCTAAAATGTGTAGTGACGGGAATTTTATATAAATAAACTAGCTGACCCCGCAGACGTTGTTCTGCTATATTTTTAATGTGATTAAAAAAATTGGGGTGAGTCACCCTTATCACGTAGGGGTATGAAAAATAGATGTTAGCCGATTCTCAGACCTACCCAATATGCTTACCAAATTTCAGAGGAATCGGTCAAGCCGTTTCGGAGGAGTATGCAGACTAACATTGTGACACGAGAATTTTATATATAAGATATGCCTGGACTTGTCAAACAAATTGAATCTAACCCCAAAGTAAGCAAATTGTATGCTTGTGTAATAGGTGTTAGTCAACGATTCTAATACATCGAAATACTTAAATAGATACCAGAATAAATTTAATAAACACCCAGTCCCGGAAATGCAGACATCCAAATGTTCATCACACAAATGCATGCCACCGTCGGAATCGAACCCGAGCCTCAAGGTTGGTCGATGGTGTCAGGCGTGTACGCTAGCCATTTGACCAACGAGGCGGTCAAATATAACACTTAGTAAGTAACACTTGTAACTCGATCTCTGTTGAACCTCTGTCAAAGGTATTCGTTTTATTTTTATATATTTTAAGCTTGAATAACGATTAAAAAACTTGCAAAATCCTAGCACAAAGTGGGTAGTACAGGGAGTACAAAGTTCGCTGAGTCAGTTGAAGATAAAGGAACCATAAATAAATACCACAATTTTTCCCGCTTAAATATATGTTGGAGGAGGATAATGACGGTGTACTTTATTATAAGTATTTTCTCATGGTAGTCCTTGTATACTTAAGGATACCTACTCTTTAACATTTCTAGCACGGTGCGGAAATGGTATATTGGAGTTCTATTTCCTTAATGTTTGTACACAAACGTTGTTGTAGGGTTACAAATAGAAGTTATTATTACTGAATCGTATTATTTTAGGTATATGGTATAATAATAATAACAAATATCCCTGGACAAATTACACAAATTGAATCTAATCCCAAAGTAAACAAATTATATGTTTATGTTATGGGTGTTATTAAACGATTATAACGTATAACGATAAATAGATACCAGAATAAATTTAATAAACACCCAGATCCGGAAATGCAGACATCTAAATGTTCATCACACAAATGCCTGCCCCCGGCGGGAATCGAACCCAAGTGTTAGATGTTACTTATTGCTGCGTCAGTAATAGGTAATGGATCTCAACCCGGGCAAGTTTTTCTACAACAATCTACCACCGAGGGTATTGTTGGTGATGACCTGCTTCGCTTTTGCTTGTCTGTTACGAGGTGCTAGGCCGGACAGCAGATAGTCTATTCTACAACGTGCGTATTATATAGTTTACGTATAGTTTGGAGCGTTGGGTAAGCTATTCCAAAGCGAGGTTTTGAGTCAAAAAGCTAGACTCGCTTTGCATAATTCTGTGCTTATTCCAACGTTTTTGTATGGAAGCGAGAGTTGGGTATGTCAGAAAGAGCATGAAAGTAGGATAAATGCGGTCGAAATGAGAGCACTACGGAAAATCTGTGGTGTAACGCTCGCTGACCGCATTCGTAACAGTGAGATCCGAGAAAGGGTGGGATTAAAAGAAAGAGTTGGTGTTAAAATGCGAAAGGGCACTCGATACTCTCTGCCTACCCCGTAAGGGACTTGGCGTGAAGATATGTATGTATGTATGTATATATGTATGTATGTATGTATGTATGTTTGTATGTATGTATGTATGTATGTATGTATGTATGTATGTATGTATGTATGTATGTATGTATGTATGTACGTATAGTTTCAATAATAAGTTGTAACTATATTTTTCAATAATTAAGAAGTGGTTAAAATTGCATGAGTAGATTTAAAGTGCTCTGGTATCTGATAAATCGACAATCTAACAAAAATACCACAATTAAAAAAAATTCTAGTGAGCTATTCCTGAATATATTCGTATGCATTCATTATTCTGTTATCTACAGAAACAGTGTATATTAGTAATTTTCAGCCGTAATTAAAATGATTACTTCAAAAAATTGGAAATGATGATGGATGTGCTATGGTGTTAATGCAGATAAAGTTCACTATGGAATAACTATGAGTGATTGACACCCTTAAGATCTGAAGGAGTGAACGTTAAAGATAAAGTGCCTTGATTTTATGATCTCCTAAAGCGACGGATACTATTTTAAATTATAACTAGCTGACCCGGCAGACGATGTTCTGCTATTTTTTTTGCTGTGATTCACCCTCATCACTTAGAGTTACAAAAAATAGATGTTGGCCAATTACTACTCAACCTATTCAATATGCTCACAAAATTTTATGAGAATCGGTCAAGCCGTTTCGGAGGAGTTCAATCACGCATACCGTGACACGAGAATTTTATATATAAAATACATAAAAATCTAGCCGATCCGGCCAACTTTGTATCGTTTGACATAAATAGCTACTAACAGTTTGTACAGTTTAAAGTATTGCTTTCCCATTTTTTATGCAATGTTCCCGGTTTTTCTTTTCATAACTACCATCTACTGACAAAAGCTAATAACTAAATAAAAGAAGAATTGGAAATAATAGTCCGTCCGTTCAGAACGGTTCGTTTATACAATGAAATGGGGATTCTATTTTATATACCAAGATAACTCGTCGCTTCGTTTGTGTGCTTTAGTATTTTTATAAATTGTAGCCTATGTTTTATCCTGCCATGTAAACTATATTCCTGTAACATTTCATATAAATCTGTTCAGTCGTTTTTTTGTTAGTAAATTAAGTTTCGTAGAGTAACAAACATCATTCCATTCTCACAAACTTGCGCATTTGTAATATTAGTAGGATCTCTATTTTCCTTAGTAGTCCATAGTCAAAAATAAAACTTATTGACACTGGAAAGAAACATAGACATCATATCTTTATTAATACAAACTGTGGTAATTGTGCGTTGCCAACCCAATGAAGGAGTATTCAACTTCTTGCACAACTTTCCAAAACAGAAATAAACTCTTTGAGAGTGAGTTATTTTAATGTTATTGTTATCTTTGACTCATTCCAACATGATACCAGTGAAGAAAGAACCAGTTTGAAAATTTATCAATAATGGCCATACACACACTACCTGCGGTAGCGATAGCGCATACTTGTAACCTTAAATAATGCACCACACTTTGAACATACAATATCTTCACGCCCATATCCCTGAAGGGCTAGGCAGAGGCGCAACCAGGGCACCCACGACTAGCCGTAGATAGTCTCACAATGTGATAAGTGGCAAGCCTATCGCCAACCGGGCACATATCCAATCCCGTGCAACGTTATTTTTATTAGAAAATTTAAAATATAAATTTTATTTTTTTGCTGTCCGACCCTGTGATCGAACCCGGGACCTCAAGAAGTCGAGCCCGACGCTGTCCCGCTAGACCAAACAGGCGATACCTACGTGAAGTACATTAATACTATTGTAAGTTTTGGCCTAATCCTTTCAAAAAGAACAAAAGTTTATCTGGAATACTGGAGTTTGGAAAATGTGGAATACAGAGAAATCTCATTTTTTAATTTGTTATATTTTCCAGTAATTTATTAGATTGCTATATTACGAAAAATAATAAAAGAAATGTATTGACCTTGATAGTATGTAAAGTTGTTTTTATAACTACACTATTTAGTTAATAATAAATTTTCTGAGAAAGCAAATGTCAAAATTTAACAGTAGAAAATATCAAAACATAACCCACATAACATATTCGAAATTTAAAGAAATGGATACAAAACGTACTTGGGTACGAGTCGGACTCGTCCTTGCAGGAATCCGTAGTAGCAACCGATTATTAGGTATGTATTCTGAGAGCAGTAAGTCGTATTTGACCAAATGTCTCGACAGCATAATCTCTTAAAAAATATCGTCACGCTCATATCAAAAGTAGGCAGAGGCGCAACCATGATGATGATGAAGTCCCACAATGTGATAGGTGGACAACCGCACATGCCCAACCCCGGGCAACGTTATTTTTATAAAAAAAAAGTATCTTCATGCCCATATCCCCGAAGAAGTAGACAGAGGCACAACCAGGGCACCCACGACTAGCCGAAGATACTAAGTCCCACAGTGTGATAGGCAACATTTTTTTTAGAAAATTGGAAAAACCAAACTTTCTTTTTGTTGCCCGACCCGGAACCTCATGCAGTCAAGTCCAACACCTGAACCGCTAGACCACAGAGACGATTTATTAAAAAATTAAAAATACACAAATTTTTTTGTTGTCCTACCCGGGGATCAAGCTCGGGACTTCAAGCAGTCAAAGCCGGCGCGGCACTGGTAGAGCACAGAGGCGATATTATATTTTTTCGGCAGCAATTTAATTTAGTTACTAATAGTTAGAACCAGTTTTTTTTAAAGTTTTGTTGGGATTTGAAGCTGGAACTTGGGATTTTTTATTATTTTTTATTCCATAGTTTAGAAATTCGAGTACCTGCGTTAAATAAGTAAATAAGTAAGTACATTCACACACTTAAAAAGGTTCTATCTTTCGAACCATTGACTTTTCTAAGAACTATATATTTATCCTGCATATAAATGATTGATACAAAAAATGTTTCAGTTCCACGGATGGGGAGTTCCTTATTTTATTTCCTTGCTTAAAAATGTAATTACTGAGAAATACATATAAATGTTTAAATGCAAATATATAGTAGAAAAAGCTTGATATAAAATCCTCTGGCACCCGAACATTTTCAGTTCAAAATTTTATTACTTGTTTAACTTTATGGTATTTTGAAGATACTCGTACTACAGAAGTGACATTTTTACAATAATCAGGTCTTAAGCTAGACAACCTATATATATAAGTTTTACCTTAGGATCGTTCAGAAACATTGGTTAATTAACAATGGGGATGACGAGCTTATTAGTTAAACGTTGCATTAAATTTAAGTCTAGGATAACTGTTGGTGTCCGTGATGTGTAGCTTTTAAAAGTTAGTATTTTCGTTTGACTAATATCCATACGACCTTCTACTTTGGCTTCTGTGTACTGTCCTGTGTTGAGCCATAAAACTGGAGATCTTTGTGGATTGAGTTTTACTTCGAGTTTTACCTAACGGTTTCGTTAGTTAAACTATAATCTACGGCATTCTTAAACGTGATATTTTTCCAATAAACAAGATTTTAATCTTTCTAGGTTCACTAACCTTTAACATTTGGTTAATATTTAATGGTAACTTTGTGGCGCACTCAATAAACTAATTATTTTAAGTTATCGCTATCTTATTTTATCGAATGTATCTACTATAAAGAAAAATGTTAATGTACTCGACCGCCTCGTTGGTTTAGTGGCTAGCGTACACGCCTAACTACACCGATCAAACGCAAGGTTCAGGTTCGATTCCCGACGGGGGCAGGCATTTGTATGAACATTTAAATGTCTGCATTTCCGGGTCTGGCTGTTTACTAAATTTATTCTGGTATCTATTTAAGAATTCCCATGTAACTACTAGATAGTATAGCAAGATGCCCTTGATTGATTGGTACCAATTGCTTCAACTGTTGCTGACGCCGTGCTCGTTATTGCTAGATCAATGCTAAACAGCAAAACAGCAACAAATTTAAAAAAAAAATCTTCTTATTTTTTTTTCAAATATCGCAAAACTCTACCGTTAATCTATACTCAAAATAATGCTAGGTATATTATTAAAAAAAGGTAAAATTATGTTCATGCTCACATTCCCGAAGTGGTAGGCAGAGGCACAACTGGCTGAAGACACCAAGTTCATAACGTGATTGATGGCAAAACTATCGCCATCCGGGCACGAATTTGAAAAAATTAAATTACACAGTTTCTATTTTTTTACTACCCGACACCGAGATCGCACCCGGGACCTCAATAAATCAAGTTCGACGCCAGACTGCTAGACCACAGAGGCGATAGGTATATTATTAAATCTAATTTAGTACACTGGTTTCTAAAAATTTCTATAATTCACATTTTTTGAAAATCAAATCATTTTTGACTGTCAGTTTGCATATCTTAATCCGCCCGAATATTATTCGTGTTATTCGAACATTATGTAGAATAGTTCATCGGCCTCTCTATAATAATAATAAGTATATTTGATGTAGTTTACCTGGCAGCTAATATGACGCGCGCCTAGATTAAGTGGTGGCAAACAAGAGAATTAGTAGGAAACCATCGCCTTACCAAATTCCGCCGGGAAAATGAGTGTTATTCCAGGTCCGGACGGTTACCAAGGGTCCGAGCCTTGTCGTGGCGGGGGGCTGAGTAACTGGGGTCGAGCCGGGGCCAAGGTGAAACCAATTCGGACCAGGGAGGGACTCAGTACCTCTCTTTGTCCAAGAGGGGGCACAAAGAGCGCACACAGGGTGGTGGGCCATTTGGCCCGCGTGGGATGGCGGCAGTACGGCCCGCGGAGAAGGGGAGCGGGCTTTCCATCTAGCCCGCCCGGTCGATATGGGGTTGCGGCAGGTACGGGGGTGCGTCCCCACAGTCCCGGTACCTGGCGAAGGGGAGGACACCGTGGGGTTTTAGTCAGTAGGAGTCTGCATAACCCGCCTCTTCCCCCAAAAGTGGCGGGTATCCATGATAGATTTCCCCATGATAAAAAAAAGGTCCGGACGGTTCATTGGCCAGTAGACGCATTAGGCTTAAATGATGCGGCCCATACGGCACCTACTACGACATGGCAACGGTTCTCTCTTACCACCAGCTGAGATAAGACAGATAAGAATATATTTATTTCACATACACCAAAGATTCTTGTGACGCGTCTATATAAACCTAAAAGTTACTGCCGGATCGGAACGCGGCCACTCGCTGAGA
The DNA here is from genome assembly GCA_002245475.1 of Calephelis virginiensis. Classification (NCBI taxonomy): domain Eukaryota; kingdom Metazoa; phylum Arthropoda; class Insecta; order Lepidoptera; family Riodinidae; genus Calephelis; species Calephelis virginiensis. Next base: position 82,352 of record NJDC01006470.1, on the reverse strand, counting down.
AGATCTGGCAAAAGAATCTCAGCTTTCTTATAAATCTAATTTATATAAACATATTACATAATATATTATAATATGTAGAGTTTATATCGTTTTTGATATATAAGCAATTAATAACAAGCATTTCTGTCTTCTAAACTTTCTGAAATCTCATAACAACCCTTATCACTTCAACTGAATAAAATGCGACAAAAATGTGCTATTTTTTTTATTTTTAAACAGAAACACTTCAATTCACCAAAGGAAAAAAAATGCGACCATTTTCTTTCACGATGGCGCCAGAATTCCGACTGATACGTAAAACTTGTATTTTTGTGAGTTTTCTTAAATTATATAATATTACACTAAACTCACAATTTTTTTTCTATCATAACATACCTTCACCTACCTTCTTCTAACAGCAACTAACGCAACATAAAAAGTATTAGCGAAATTGACCAAGAAAAAAAAGATTCATTTTCATTTTTCATATTAAGTTCATAGACTATAATAAGACTAACTGAGCTGACAGACGTCATCCTGCTATGATCATTAAACTTGTTAACCTACTTTGAAAATGGAGGGTATTAAATCCACTTCAATATTTTCTTTGTATATAAATCGATTTTTTCGACTTTTCTGAAACGATTTTAAAAATCATTTTTATTTAAAAGATATATTTTTTTACTATATTATATTTCCAAAATTATGCTGTTGTTATCAAGTCTGGACCTGATAATGGAATCCCAGGGAAATCTAGTAAAATACTTAGCTTTGTGTACGGAGATGATTTTTTTAATTAAAATCGAAGTCAGTTTTCTTCAGTTTTAATACGAATAAATTATTATTTTTCTTTTGAACCTTCGCTTGACAATAACTAACATGACAAAAAAGGAATTATCAAAAACAATTGTCCTGTGTTGGTCCGGGCTCCTTTGCAGAATAGACCATCTACCTTCCTTGCCAGGCAGCTCGTAAAAGGCGAGCATAGGCTTACCGTCACTAACACCGTGACATCTGACTAGGTGGTAGAGTTTCGCAGCGACTCGGCCGGATTGGTACCACCGCTTTACCTAAAGCCGCCATAACGTCATGACGTGTTCCGGTTCGGAGGGTCAGGTAGCCGGTAAACTTACTTTTTCTCGAGACCTGGCATCCCGACCTCAGGTTGGCAACGTACCATTACCGCCATTGGTGTCTCTAGGCGACGTGAATTTCTAATCATCAGGAAATACGTCCGCTTGTCTGCCTTCCTATGTCATAAAAAAATCTGTTCACAGGTGACGTTATAACGAAGAGAAATGGGGATTTATTTTCATATACATAACTAGCCGAGCCGGGGAAATTCGTATCGCGTGACGTTAACAACATTAATAGAGAGTAGAAGTATTATTTTTCCCATTTTCCCTGCAATTTTTAACACACAACAAAAAAATTAGTTATTAAAATTGATCTATATGTTAACGAGGCGATGACCACGCGTTGTTTATATTTAAAAAATACATTTCCTCCAGCTTCTTCACTTATCAGTGGTGATCTTGAATGTTATATCTACTCTATTATCGACATAGATATCTCCAATCGTGACATATAATCAAGTCGGGTTTCAATCTTCACAGTTGTTCTGAGCAGCTAGCGCTGGACGGAGGTAAGATCAATTAGTACTTACTTTTTAAATTATGAATTACTTAAAATACATATAACTTGATTTAAAGCTAGTGTAATTACATTTATATCTTTTATTAGTACATTTAAATACAGATGTAATGTGGATATTGTTGTTGAAATGTCTATTAACTTATAATTATAGTTATTAAAAAACTGAGAAAATAAAACACATTTATAAAAGAATATTTTTAGAAATAAATATGTACTCGCATATTGAAATTAACAAAATTGTCAGTAGGAAATAAGTGTTGTCATGTTACGCGTCTAATTTAAAATTAAATCGATGAATAAAATTAATATTTTTTTATGTATCTCACGTGCATGTATATATATTTCATTCATATTTTACCAAGGTTTAAGGTACAGTGATATTTAGATTTAATAAAGTTTAAATATAGATACGAATGACGTATTCTGTATACCTACTGTCCTTGTTTATAAATACAAAATTATTTGAACTTAAAACATATTTATTATAAAACATATTTAGATTTGACAAAAACATATTTTTGCGCTTCAACTATTTTTGAACAAGACTAGGCTTTTTGATATATTTGAATAAGCAAATCAAAGAGAAGCAAATCGAAATAAAAATTTCCCTTAGTCCATCTCCAAGGTCTAATCTATTTCTTTGTTATAATTCAACAAATTGGTTTAGTCGCTTTGAATTAAAAATTTAATAATTAGTATATTAGTATAGCTACAACTACAGTGTACAATTGCAAATTTGTTATATGTTGTGTAAAAGTTTGCTTATAATATGACTAAAGTTGGGTCAATTTAATGGAACACATTTGACACTTTACTAATATTCGTAAAATAAATTTAGTGCTTAAGATAGTTTTTTTTTTTATCAAAGTTGGTACTACATATTTGATTACCTTTTTCATTTTGTAATAGATAACATAGAGACAGCGCTAACATAATGTAATTTATGATTTATTTTGACAGATATTTACTTAGATTGGCATGTGTCAAATGGGATGTATTAAATCGACCCAAATTTAACTAACCTCCCGTATGACTGCAATTTTGTTTACTTATGCTTTATACATCTTTATCGCATCTGTGGTATAGCGGTTCAGTAGTTGGACTTGACTGCATGAGGTCCCGGGTTCGAATCCCGGGTCGGGCAACAAAAAGAAAACTGGGTTTTTCCAATTTTCTAATAAAAAAAAATGTTGCTCGGGATACGATATATGCCCGGTTGGCGATAGGCTTGCCATCCATCACATTGTGGGACTTAGTATCTTCGGATAGTCGTGGGTGCCCTGGTTGTGCCTCTGCCTACCTCTTCGGAGATATGGGCGTGAAGAAGATACTACTATGCTTTATACATACTTTATGGTTTTAAATTATATGAACCAGACCCAAAACTTAGATGTATAATAAATAAATAATAAATGTCCCTGGACAATTTACACAAATTAAATCTAACCCCTAAGTAAGCAAAATATATGCTCGTGTAATGGGTAAATTTATTAAATATCCAGACCCAGAAATGCAGAAATGTTAATGTTTATTACATAAATGCTTGTTCCCGTCGGAAATCGAACCCGAGCCTCGCGGTTGGTAGTTGTAGTTAGCCATGTACGCTAGCCACTCGACGAATGAAGCGGTCAATGTATGGTAGTGTCTAATTACTAATTAATCTGTATATTTAAAATATTGGAGACAAGCAATTAAATCAGTTAAAGGGACGCTTTTGAGCCGTAACTATTTATTAAATCGGCATTTTTTTATAGAGAAACAACATTGAACCAAATTTTAAACAAGTTTTCGTTAGAAGAAGAGTTTGAACTTAAATTTCAGCCATGTTCCACTTTAATAATATTTCAAGTAAGACCACATGTAATTAATTCATTTAAAATAATAATACCTGACTTAGAGATAAGAACGAAGGGATCATGCCAGGTAGTTCGTATCAGGTGACCAGATGAGCAGGCTTATTATAAACGAGGTCACCGATTCATTATCGGTGACGAGGCTTGAGAATAAATGGATTCTGCCAGGTAGCTCGGATCAGACAGATAAATGTGTTGGCATAATGCTGTTATTAATAGAGGCAAAGTTTTGCGGGGACTAAACATGTGCTTTAGACTGGAAAAAATATAATTTTATAATTCGAACAATATATCCTCTATATTGTTCGAATTATAAAATTATATTTTGAACACTGACATGGTGACAGGAGTGACTTACTAATCCTTGTGAGACATTGGTATTACTTCAGTTATAAAGATACTAAGTACCTACTAGTTAATTTGTTGTAGGACTGAGTAATTGCAATTAATAACCGGTTCCAACGCTGATTTTTCTTTTAGCTTATAAGAATTATTATAATACGCTTTAGTAGTTAGAATAGGCGTAGAAGCCGACAACTAGAGATGTACCTAATTGTTATACCAAAGTGTTAACTCGTAGCTTAATATCATTAACGAAATAAGTACTTATAAAAATAACGCCCCAGTACTTTTGTCTTGAAGGGGTGTGCTTATTTTGCGACTTCTTTTTTTGTTGTGTTTGTTATTGTCAGGAGAATTTTCATATAAAAAAAAATGTATTCATTGTTAGGACGGGATAACGTCTGTCGATTTAGCTAGTTAACGAATAAAAAAGTTGTAAAATTTTTAAAAACATTTAATTGAAAATTAGTGATACATATTTTGAAATTCCAGCTTGTATAATCATAAAATTAATAATCTCCATCTCGAAGCTGACGGGAATGTCGTCAAATTTCAAATAAAAAAATCCGCATTGAAATCAGTCCATCCGTTCAAATTTCAAAAGTTGTAATACTATAGACATATAATAATAATGATGAACTCTTTATTGCACAACTAAATAATGAAATTATTACATATTACATTGATATAAAAAAATTACAATACAATATAAGTACATTGATATAAACATATTTTATACAAAAGGCGGTTTTAACGCTAACAAGAGAACTCTTCCAAACAACCAACAACGTTTAAAAGATACATCAGAACAAGGAGAAGGTACAATATCTGTCTATACCTTATATATCTTTCAAATAATTTATTTAGAAAGTAATCTAACATTTTAAAATAAAAATGTTTAATTTATAAATAAAAGTTGAAACAAAAAAAAATATGTATGCACATTAAATAGGTAGTGAATATTTTACATATTGCCCAGTTATAAAATATCTCAGTTATAAAATGTTGTTAAAGTATTCAGGTAAAACACCTTAACCATCTTCTTAAATCCGTGGTTGCTTTCTGCCTGTGTGTATTTCAACAGGCAGTAATTTTCATAACTTGATAACCCGTACTGTGAACGAATATTTACAGAATTTAGTTTTATGCTCCTGAATCTTTAACAAAAACCTTTTGCGCTGACCAACATTATCTTCATGAAGAAAAATAAACCTATCCTTAAGATAGACGGGGTATTGGAATTAAAGAACACTAAATAAAAGATTAAGTGTATGCGCATTCCTGCGAAGGCGAATCCATAAGTTTGCTCCTGAGTTTTGCTCGAAAATCGGGAACGTGGTCATATTTGCGAAGTCCAAATATATACCGTATGGCAACATTTTGAAATGCTCTATTTAGTTAATCTTAGGAAGAAGCAGAAATTGTACTAGCGCAAATTTAGTGGATATGGACATAAACACCGATAATTGCACCGACTTCAAACCTATTGATAAATTAACACACATAAGCAATAGGTAGTAGATCATTAATATTAAATCTTTATTGTTTTTTACTTTTTAGTTCTGAAGTTGGTTTTAATTAACGTAATTATTTTTATTTATTACTTTTTAGTTTATTGCTGATATTATTAAATTTAATAAAAATAAACATCGGGATAGGTGAAAATTGGTAAAAAATGCTCATAAAATAAAAACTAGTGGGTCTATCTGAATGAAATTTTTATGGGATCAATTCGAAACTATTCCGCATCAAACAAAAAAAGAAATACGTAAATCAGTTCAGAAACCACGGAGAAATCTGTGTACACACAAAAAAAATATACCGGCCGATTTGAGAACCTCCTCGTTTTTTTTAACTCGGTTAAACATTCGCAAAACTTATACAAAACCTCTTATTCCGTCGGATGTTAAGAGTTGTATTTAATTACAGGAAAAGCTGTCGCTAGGTCACTCTTTAAAGTATCTTCACGCCCATATCCCCGAAGAGGTAGGCAGAGGCATATCCAAGGCACCCACGACTAGCAGAAGACACTAAGTCCCACAATGTGATAGGTGGCAAGCCTATCGTCAACCGGACACATATCCAATCCCGAGCAACTTTTTTTTTTATTAGTTTAGTAGCTAAGAACTATTTAATATATTATTTAATATTACCGTGACTATTTCGAGAAAAAATCAAAATCGGTCAATTCGTTTAAAAGCTAAGATGCAACAGACAAAACCACACACAAATACTTAAAACTTGTTCCCTTCTTTTTTCATGAGGGGTTAAAAGTGAAATAATAGTCAAAGACACCAGCAAGAGTACTATTATTGACTTTTATCGCGCTAGTAAGTATTCAACTCTGAGCTAGCTTCTGACTAAAGTTATATTATTTGGGTTGAGGGAGAGAGAGGTTGAGTAAAGTTATTATATGGGACCGTTCGAGTAACCACCTTTCCCTTTTTTGTTCTCGTAGAGGAAAATGCATTTACGCACGACGGGGGCGTGCAGACTGGCCCGAGTTTGGCTCTCGATGGTGTAAAGTACTTAGCTCTGAGTTAGCTTCTACCTGGGATTTTATCACTTTAGTTTAACTCATTATTAAATGTAAACCAAGAATGTGAAACTCTTTCGAAACCATAAAATATTAATATGTAGACTAAACGATTCCTGAAGACAGGAACCATTAGTTAAATTATTTAAAATAGGCCATATGTTGTAAAAAGAGACAAACTTAATAGCATTACCACTAATGTCTCAAGTACTCATCCAACTAATAGTACTAGTGGTGTAATTATTGATGTTTATTGTTTATTGTTTTTTTTATTTATTTGCCTTCAGTAGTGTACATATTATGTCTTATATTCTATATAAGTGCTTACTACTATACCAATTATTGGCATGCAAATACAATATATAAATTTTATAAGACATTAACCTAATCCACAAATTTTTACATTGAAATAAATAATAAAAATAAAAACAGTATTAGCAACAAATAATTACATGTTATCAATTAATCAAATCAAATGTCAATGAAATAATATTAGGCACATATATGTCAAAATAATAATTAATAATAGTTATATCAATTCTGATAGTTTTAAATAAAATTCAATAAATTCAAATTAAAAAAAACATTATATATAACCATATGGCTTTACTTAGATTTTACTGTTAGAAATTCTTTGTCTGCAAAATATTCATGTAAATTGTAGTATGCTTGAATCAGTATAAGTTTTTCAAGTGAGAGGTAAGCTTTAATGTAGCTAAGAACCATCTTGATCACGCCAGCTTTGAAAATAAGCCTGCGTCAAAATCGATCAATCTGTTTAAAAGTTATGTTGTTACATACAGACACACACAGACACCTCAAACTCATAACACTCTTTGTATTTTTTCTTAAAAAAGAAACATCAAAATCCATTCACTCTTGGCGAATCTCTTCCTTTTTGGAGTCGGTTAAGAATAAAAGAAAATTTCAAGATACGTCTTTCGCACCGTTATACTTAACGAGCGACAGATAACTAAGTATTACTAAAGATAAGAAAACACTCAACAAAACAAATAAAATGCTTCTTTTTTATTTTCATACAGAAAACTACGTTATACACGAGTACGTATAAATTACTAGCTGTTACCCGCGGCTTCGCCCGCGATAAATTGAGATGTAAGCTATCCTATCTCTCAAGTTGGATCGAACTGCAATTGGTGTGCGAATTTTATTATAATAGGTTAAGTGGTTTAGGAGTCCATTCAGGACAAACATTGTGACACGAGATTTATATATATTAAGATTTGATAAACAACTATGCAGTACATGTTTCTGGATCAGAACGTTTACTAAGTTTACTTTGGTATTTAAGTATAAAATATACGTTTTTTAACCCCCGACGAAAAACTTAGGGTGTTGTAAGTTTGACGTGTCCATGTGCATGTCTGTCTGTGGTGTAATTACTTTTGAACGGAGTGACCGAGTTTGATGTGTTTTTTCTTAAAGCTGATGATGATTTAAAGATAATTCATGGTCATCAGCTCATTTTTGCAAGCATTAAAATATATATTAGACGCACTATCAAGTTTAGACTCTATGTGTGTGTGGGTGCATGTGTGTTTATGTGTTTATGCATCTGTCTATCTGTGACATCAACTTTTAAATGGATGGGCCGATTTCAATATGTTTTTTTAAAGTTAATTTGATCACGATGGTTCCTTTTTACGTTACATGTAGGTTTTATAGTGGATTCATTGAAAAGTTCTAATTTTAATGTTACTGTTAGCAAGTACCGTGTAGCGTCCATAACTCATTAGTTAATTACAAAAGAAAAACCCAGTATCACTCTTAACAAACTCCAAAAAAATTTTTGCTCGGTCTGAATGGATTGTTATGGTTTAGTTTGCGAAAGATAGACCATGATTCGTGGGTGGACCCATATTCAGGGTTACTTTCAAAAGACCGGCAAAAGGATAAGGAAGTTAGTAACTACTTTTGTGAATTTTGGCAATTAATGTAAATATTAATAATTTTTATCCCGACAAAAAGTTTTGAGAGGGTCCATTAACCACGCGGGCAACACTGCTAGCAACAACTAGTTTACTATAAGTTTCCTAATTCGTATTTTCACTTACTGATATCGTTTAATTATTTGTTTTTTTTTACTATATCTTAAACATTCTTTAGCAATTACAGTCACCATGTCTGTGTGCCAAAAAATCTGTGTCTATTAATATTGTAATCTTATATATAAAAAATAATAAATCAATTGCTGTTCCTTACTCGAAGAGCTGGACCGATTTGGCTAATTTTATTTTTAAATCATTTGTGGATGTCCAGGGAAGGTTAAAAGATAACAAAAAAGGAAAAACTGTGAGGAAAAACAATGCTTTAATAAATATTACCAATTTGTGTATTAGCCAGTCCACATCTTCATTAGTGTTTATTATAAATGCCATGTTCTTGCTGAGTTAGTTTCGTGACTTTGTAAGAAAAAAGTGACTTCCATTACTCGTCATTAGTTTATACTACTACAATAACATAATTAACTAATCCTTCCTATTAATATTATAAATGCGAAAGTTTGTAAGTATGGATGTATGGATGTTTGTTACTCTTTCACGCTCGAATGGCTGAACGGATTTGTCTGAAATTTGGAAGACAGATAGATTGTGACCTGGATTAACATATAGGCTATTTTTAATCCCGATCGCACACCGGGTTTCTGTGAAAACGCGGGCAAAGCCGCAGGTAGCAGCTAGTCACATATAAATACTACTATTAAAATTAAATATAAAGTATGTGAAATGAAACTCAAAGTTTAATTTGTTTCTAATGATTTTATAGATTTAACGTCTTGCTCGATGTAATACCGATAACAATTTGTTAATAAACCGAAAAAAGGTAACATTCAATAAATTTACTTTTACTACTTTCAATAAATTTATATTCTATTTATATTACCTATGTGGTCTAGCGGTCTGGGTGTTGGACTTGACTGCATGAGGTCCTGGGTTCGAATCCCGGGTCGGCCAACATAAAGAAAATTGGATTTTTCCAAAAAAATGTTGGTCGGGATTGGAAATGTTCCCGGTTGGCGATAGCTTGCCACCTATCACATTGTGGGACTTAGTGTCTTCGGCTAGTCGTGGGTGCCTTGGTTGTACCTCTGCCTCCGTCTTCGGGGATATGGACGTGAAGATACTTTTTTTTATATCCCATTTATATTACACTGACTATATTATACTTATAATTACTATGACTCAACAGAGGTTGTCGTGTTCCTTTCCTATCATAACTATGAATATTGTGTACTACAATTTTCTAATGTTCCACTTAACTT